>VDFB02212044.1:0-14252 GCA_007258455.2 Sequoia sempervirens
CAGCTATAAAAGGGGCATCCCCCCTCATTTGTACTCATTATTAGAATTAGAAGATCATTATTAGAGATTAGAGATTAGAGCATAGAGAGACAGTTTAGAGTTAGTATAGTTTGAAGAAGGAAAGTTTTTCCTTGGAAAACTTTGTAAGAAATTGTTGTGAACACTCTCTCAATAAAAAGAGTTTTCATTGATGATGATCTCGTCTTTTGTTGTGCGTAGCTAGCAAGGTTTCTTCGTCCTTCTACTTCAAGTAGGACTTAAAGTAGAGTAATTTTCATTTTCATGCATATAGTTAGTTGTGGATTGTGGTGTTTGATCAAAGCAGCTTCATTTAATCCATACCACTAGCGAACTTGCTGATGGTAAGTTTGCCTCGTGTGGTCGATTGGAATACTTTTTTAAACTTAACTTCGGTTATGATTTACGTTTTGGCATGCGTCGTCGTGATGGTGTCCTTATGCTGAATTGTGATTTGAACATTCCTTGCTATCCCCTTGAAGATTGCACCGACTTTGTAGAGGCTGTCCAACGCGAGGCGAAGCAAAGTCTGGTTGAAGCCTGCTGAAGTTAATCCCACGTCTCGCTTTAGGATAGAACTTAGACCTTCTAAACCTTGCACTCATTTAAATTCCACACATTTCTGGTTAGTATTAGGAAACTCGTACCTCATTGCCAAATCATTCGCATCACGTGAAAATCCTCTTTATCATTAGCCTGTTGTCTACTGCATCATAAACTTGTGAACAATTGTGTAAGTCCCCTCGTGAAAACAACAGATCACAACGAGCCAACTGAGTGCACTCCATTGCATTGAAGAGACGGAGTTGAATGTATGATCTCTCTACCAAATCTTATACTGAAATACTTTGATCAAGAGAGAATAGAGTAGCCGTTGCACACTTTATTCTGCTGGTGTTGGTCACAAAAATCACATCAACACTAACCGCTGGGAACAATTTTTTTGTTTTTCACTAATTGAGCGGCTCGGGCATTTCATCAAACAGTTGCAAATATCCAGCTCTGAGTTTGGTTATCACTGATTTATAATTACTATCCATGCCATTCATTGACTTACTATTTAACTCACAAGATGACTCTAGGAATAATGCCCAATTTTCAGATTAACAACATAGAACATTGAATGCCAAATTTCACTTCCTCAACTCCAAACATACAAACATTTCATTGAACAATTAACTCCTTACTGTTCTGATTGGATTTCCAGTTTTCAGATTACATAACATAATTGGCATACAACATTGTAAAAACCATAAATAATTTGCAGAGGTAATTTTTCATGAACAGCAGGGGTATTCTTGCATTTTAATTCACCATTGTATACAAATTAACAATTTAAAACTCCTGACCTGATGAATGTGAACCGATGACCCTTTTCCTTTTTGCACAGTTTAGGACTCTTAATCTTCACAAATTGCTCTTGAGTTAGGTTCCAACCAATTATCATTTCAACAGCATAGACTCGTTCAAGTGATCACCTGACTTCCTTGTAGCGGTGATGACACCAAACTTGCGATAACAGTATATAAAATCCTCCTTACGTGATTCTACTGGCCATGCTTACAATCCTCCATGTCATTGTCTTGGGTGGCAATAGAGATTTAATATTCCTTCAAACTGATTCCCATTTTGTCGATGACACAAAATTCTTCATACGTGTCTTTTCCCGAGATAAACGGCTCTTCACTCCTTCCACGGGTCTTCACTTCTTGCATAACACATTCACTGGCAATATGGTGGCCTCAGTAAAATTTTGAATATCTAGGCAAATAAGAGTTTTCGAGCAATTTCACAATTCTACCTCATAAAACTCTATTAGCCTGACTGACTTATTTATTTTGTTTAAATTCACCAAACACCAAATTCCTGATTTTACTATGCCCCGACAACTCTCTACTTCACACTGAAATCACCAAACTCTAACGGCTTCAGCAATTTAAAGATTCGGTGACTAGATTTTAAGACTTGTTGTGGTCTCATCTTTTTAGGGGATGATGTTTAGACTTCCAGTTCATTCTTTAGTGCTTCATCCAGCTTCATGACTCCAGTCCTGTAATGCCTTCATATGCCATTTCCGCCAAGACTTCCGTCAACTAATTTGTTTGCCCAGTTATTATTTCTAACTATCACGAGCTCCAGAAATTCACGACACTAGGATTCTTTGGCTCTTGTATGTATAATTGCTATCTTAATACTCTATAGCAGCATCTAGAATTACAAAGACCATGTGATGGTTTCTTTAGGAATGTGTTGATAGATAATCTTCTCTAATAAGCCCGATGCCTTTCAAAATTACACGGCAGCTCCAATAATCTTTGATTTTCCTCCTTAAATTTGCGGCTTCTCCAATACTCTGACTTTCTTGATTTTTTAAATGGCTTCTTTGATTCAAAGGCGACTCTAGCAAATTCGTGAAAATCTCTATCCTGAATACTTCCCCTATATTGCCTTCATTAGCAAACCATCAAAAAAAGTATCAGTTCACTCTTCAAAGTTTATTCCCGACTCTGCAAAGTTTATTTTTGTTATTTATGAAGCCCAACTATTCTTTATAGCTTATAGATTGGCTGAGATTATTCATTGAGCTTAATCAGCTAAGAATATAAACAATTTTAACAGAAAAATTCCTTAAAAATTGGAACTGATCTTTGAAACATAATTTTATTCAATATGTAAAAGTTTAAATTTGTCTTAAAAAAAACTCTCCAAAATCTTCAGTACTCCAATCGTTTATACCAACTGTGAAATCTATGTGACTCCTCTAGTGCAGAAATTGGGTTTCCATCCAATTTTGAGAACATGAAGTTTTTTGTCCTCAAGTTATGAAAAAGAGCCAAGCTCTCCAAAACAAAATCAACCATGCCTAGCTGCAAACTGCTCTCCAAAAATCTTTTATTCTTTTTTTCATAACTCCTCGTGTGACTTCTTGAATTCTCATTATTTCTCTTTTTATTTAATTCTTTCGAAAATTCATCTACAAGTAACTTAATTTATTTATTTTAACTTTTTAACTTAAGTTACTTATGCTCTATTAATTTAAGTTGTCCTTTTAACTTAACTAATTCCGACAACTTAAATTAATAATCCAACTTTATGCTGACTTGAAATTGGGACATTACAAAAATCAATCTTGGTACAACTACATCACCAAAGAAAGTGTTTATAGATAAGAAATTGAATCCCAATATCAAAAGCATGCTTATTTCCTTACTCAAAAAGCACAAGAATGTTTTTTCTTGGTCATATGATGACTTGAAGGCTTATAGGGAAGACCTGTTTGAGAATGAGATTCCTTTGAAGCCTAATGCAAAACCTTTTAGGAAAAAGCAGAGGCCTATAAATTGAACCTTGGCTCCAAAAATGCAGCAAGAGCTGGAAAAGCTTAGGGATGGTCGAATAATAAAGCCAATCACACATTTCAGCTAGGTTTCTAGTTTAGTCCAAATAAGAAAGAATGGAGACATTAGACTATGTGTCTATTTCCAAAATTTGAATGTGTCATCACTAAAGGATAATTATCCTTTACCAAATATGGAAGCTATACTACAAAAGGTTACTAGTTGTGATTTGTTGTCCATGATGAATGGATTTTCAAGATACAACCGAGAAAAGGTTAAAGAGTCGGAACAATATAAGACTGCCTTCACTACACCTTGTAGCACATATGTTTATATAAGGATGTCTTGTGGCTTAACCAATGTTGGTGCCACTTTTCAAAGAGACATGGATGTAGCATTCTTAAATTTGATTGATGTTAGCATGGTTGTCTATCAGGATGATTTGACTACTTTTTCAAACAAGGAAGATCATTGTTTACACTTGGAGAGCTTCAAAGTATGGAATCTCCTTGAATCCAAAGAAATATATGTTTAGGGGTAACAGAAGGGAAGTTGTTGGGCCCTATAGTCTCCAAGGAAGGTGTAAGGATTGACTCTGAAAGGGTAGCTGTGATTGAGAGAATCCCATAGCCAAAGACAATCAAAGGTATAAAATCATTCTTTGGTTAGGTCAATTTTGTCAGAAGGTTCATTCCAAATTTTGTAGAAAAAATTGAAGCCATATCAAAGATAAAAAGGGGGAAGTTGTAGCCTGGAATAAGGAGCCACCTAAGGCTTTCCAAAGCATTATAAAGCAATTTAACAAGCTCGTATTAAAATCACTAGATTTTTATAAGCCATTTCAGTTGATTTTTTTTGCATCCTTCCACACAATTGTTGCTATCCTATTTCAAAAAAATAATGAAGGATATGAGCATCCCATTTCTTTCTTCAGAAAATCACTTCAAGCAGCAAAACTGAAATATGATGCCATGGAAATGCAAGCATATGTGTTGGTAAAAACAATAAATAATTTTAGGCTGAAGCTAATCTAGAGGCTGCCCAAGTTAATTATGTTGAAAAAGAAAATCATTTAAAGGAGTGTAATCTGAAAACTTCCACATGGTATAGAGATGCAATACAATACTTACAATACATGTCTTGTCTTGAAAACTTGACTAAAAACCGAAAAAGGAATTTGAAACTTCAAGCTATCAAGTATATTATCATAGATGGTAATCTATACTGGATAAACAAAGATGGTGTCCTTCTAAGATGTTTGGATGAGGGCCAAACTATTAAAGTGTTGTAAAAGTTGCATGGTGGAGGCTATGGAAGGCATTTCACAGCAAAAACCCCAACTCACAAGATACTCAGAGCAGGTTATTGATACACAGAAGATGGTGAGAAAGTGTCATACTTGTCAAATATTTTCTAGTTAATTGAAACATTTTAGAGCATAACCTTTGAGGTCCATGACTATGGAAACCCTATTCCAACATTGGGGAATTGACTCCATTGCTAAGATCATAGAGAAGTCTAGTGGTGGATTCAAGTGGATACTTGTAGCCATAGATTATTTCACAAAATAGAGTGAAGCTATTCCAACTAAGAGAGAAACTTGCAAGGTGGTAGTAGATTTTGTAAGGGGGCACGTAATTACAAGATTTGGAATCTATAATAACCCACCCTTAATTTATTTATTTTTCAAAACTTCACAACTTATTAGCATTAGCCAATAACCAAAGATGATCAACTTAAGTAAACACCCTTCCACTTTCCGATCACCCAGATCTTGATGTGGGCAAGGTGAGAGCATACGGCGGTAAGGTGTGCATTGCATTAACTGAAAGCATCCACTTGTTCAGTGGGGTGAGTGATAATCAAAACCAACTAAAATCAAATACCTTCCACTTTCTGATCACCTAGATCCAAATAGGGGCAAGGTGAGAGCATACGGTGGTAAGGCTTACAATTTTGTGCTTCTAAAGTAAACCACTTCTTCAGTGGGGTAAGTATGCAATCTCAAGAGCATGAAATGAAACCTTTGCTTATTCAATGGGAATTACAACTATGCAAGAAAACACTTGGTGGCAAGCCGACCAAGCCAAAGAAAGATCCTCCACTTATTCAGTGGGCATAACATGAAAGTAAATGAAACTCATCCACTTATTCAATGGACATAACATGAAATGTAAAGTAATCTCAACTGCTTATTCAGCAAGAGTGCCACTTATTCAGTGGGGTTAGCAACCAAATTCAACAAGAGCTATATCGCTGATTGGTACTACCAATTCAATGTTACAATGAGTGCTCAATACAAAGATTCTATAGCAAATTATACGATAATCAAGCCAATATCATAGCCTACAGAGTCAATGAACCATCCTTGCAACATAAGAGCAATTAGGCATCACAACACATGAAAGAATGAAAGCATATTAGGTCTGATATGACTGCTCCAGCAGTCTGATACACTCAAACAGCAAGCTTCCAAATAGCACAACTACCAAGAACCACCTCCCAAATCAGCTAGTGACTTCACCAAACAGATTGCAATGGAAAATAGGTGTCGAGGCGCCACCAATGAGATATCCAAAGGCTGCAATCATGTCATGATAACTTCTGAACCTCAAACTGTCTTCAATCAGCAGTAGTACAACCTTCGGAGGGGGCAACTTGCCTCTAGAAAATTCAGTTCTCCACCATAAATTTTGAAAATTGGTGCATAGGGTCGCCCAGGGTAGAGAAGATGATTGGCCGAATACCCAGAATCAGATCTTCGTTGCTTCACTTTGCTGTTCACAAAATGGTTTGGCCTAGGAGGTGGAGAAAGGGCATGACCAGCAAGAGGTAACTCTGAAAAATCTCCTCCAATCACTCCAAAAACTCTGCAAGATTAGCTAACACACCAAATACATAACTAGAAAACATCAAATGAATCCAAAATTGAAAGCAAACTGAAATCCATTAACCACATTCCAAACTTCTTCAAACTCAAGTTGAATTTTAAGTTTGGTCTTCCATGCAGAAATTTTTTCCCACGTAGCAATTGGGAATCTAGAAGAAGAAATTTAGGAAAACTACCTGCCATTTTGTTAGCGAATAAGGCATTTACTTATCCCATTTTTCATCGCTCAAATTAGCAATTTGCTGCTGAGGAAAGGATACTTTAGAAAGAAAAATACCACCCCTTTCGAAGAGTTGAGAGTTACATAATTTGTTTCAAAACATAGGCTTAAATCTCATTATGAACTTTACTAAGTGTAGAATCATAGAAACTTTTAAACAAGAAATGCTATCACACTTGGTGAATTCCTATTTGAAAAAAAAACTAAGAAATCCCAGAAAATGCTAATATAATTAAGTATGATTTGTAAGCACCTCTTATCTGATTTTCTTTAAGAGCTCCTTTGTACCAAGATCAACAAACTCGGATCCACACATTCATAAGACCACCCACAAAAATTCTCCGAAATCCATTTGTGGGCACACACAACCATAATCACATTCGCACCAGTACTATGTCCGAAGGGTACTACATCCTCACTGGGAGGTTCGGATGCAACAGTGCATTGAATTTCACTATCAAATACTTTAATAAGATTCTCATCCGTTTTTAATGGGCAACAACTAAAGAAGCAACAATCGCGCGGCTCTCAATCGATGGATTTCACTTGTTTGTTTGTTTCCTACAATGGCTTTGAACAACACTCTTTCTTGATCAAATTGTACCCTCTGCACAAACCTCCAACAAACCTTTGTTGCCTTCAAAGAGTAGATCCACACCTCTCAACAGGTTTGCCACACTTTTATGACAAATTTCAAGGTTGTGACAATTACAAAGAATCGACCTTTTGCATCTCAAGTCCCACAACTAGATGATTATAGGATTGCTCTTCACTGGAAGCAATTTTGTTGCATTGAACTATGATGCACAAGAGGTATCACAGACACTTAACAAAATCAATGGCCTCCAAAAAAAATACTTACAGGTACACAAAATACCCTCGCAGCTATATGGATGGTTTAGCACATGAAGACAATAGTCAGATATCTCATAATCTGCTCATGGGATTTGCCGATTCGGCTCCTAGTTGAAGGCTACGGTCTTTTGCACGTTCCATGATTCAGCAAAGCACACCGGGGCTACTTGTCCGAAAATCAAAGAATGAATCAGCTCATGGGATTTGCCGATTCCACTCCTAGTTCAGACTTCATACCTTCCAGTTCAAATGTCGTCTCTTCACGACAGACGAGTTTGATGGCGACTCCGCAACGGGATATTTTGATCGAGAACCCGTTAATGAAGAAGAAGAAGAATCCCGTCGTTTTTCTCTTGCAGTGAATCATGAAAATATCACCTCACCTGTGTTCACACGTGCTCAGCATTTCAAAGCACAGAAGGAGGAAGAGGAAAAGCGGAATTTGAATACAAAAGCAAAGGAAGTAGCTTCTACTTCCAATCTTAAACCTTCACAAGAGAATATCTTGCCAGCAGCTTTAGATACGTCTTCAGTGAGCTTTGACATCGTGTCTTCCATGATGAAGACAAAGGTACAGATATCTCAACTGGAGTATTTACAAGATCATCCAGAGCAGTTGGATAGAATCTTGAATGTTCTTAAAAAGAAGAATGTCGTTCAGCCGACATTACTACAATCCTCAGTTCCTGTAGAAGAGAAGCCTAGACCGTTCTATATATCTCTATATATAGGAGGTTTTAAGCTGAGCAATTGTATAATTGACAGCGGAGCTTCGGACAACGCAATGCCCTTACAGATAATGAATGCGTTGGGACTTTCATGCACCCCGACTCAGGAAAAGTGTTATTCACTTGAGTCCAAGCCGGTGCCGTTAGTCGGTCAACTCAAAGATGCACAAGTGAGGCTAGCATCGTGTCCAGAGAAAAAGATTATGATGACCATCCTAGTAGCTGATATTCCTACCAGTTACGGGATGTTACTTAGTAGAAGTTTTTGCAAGGATCTTGGAGGAGAAATACAAATGGATTGGTCGTTCGCGACAATCCCATTGAAGAAAGGTACTTTCAAACTAGAGCCAGAAACCAAATCAAAGTTTACAGTGGTGAAGTCCCAGGACCCACATGCTCAAGTGTTGTATTAAGACACGGGTCCAGGCACATATGCTATGGTGTTCGAAGTGACGGAAGATTGTCAGAATTTTGCTCTTTCCACCGAATTATCAAATGAAGAATCAGAGATGTGGACGATGCAGTTTGATGGCAGTTGTTCGACTTCAGGTTCCGGAGCGGGAGTAGTGATTATCTCTCCCGAAAGTCGCTTATATCCTTTTGCATATAGGTTGCAATTTGATTGCACTAATAATACTGCTGAATATGAGGCACTTTTGTTAGGTCTCAAAAACGCAAAGGATATGGGGATCAAGCTGCTTCAAGTTGAAGGAGATGCAGAGCTGATCGTTAAGCAGGTCAGAGAGCAGTTTCATGTTAGAAAGAATCGTCTCCAAAACTACAGGCAGAGGGTATGGAATGCAATCGACTGGTTCGATGCATTTAACATCAAATATATTTCAAGAATGAACAATAGCAAAGCTGATGCACTTGCAGTTTCAGCCGCTCTTTTTATGCCTAACTCTGACTTTCGTCAGAATTCATTTGCTATTGAGTTAATTTACAGACCAGCTGTTCCTGATAATTCAGACAACTGGCAAGTCTTCAGTGATGATGAAGATATCAAAGAATTTCTCGTCATGGGAGACAACTACAAAGAATTGTTCTTTGAAGGGAGTTCAACTCCTCACAGAGAGTCAATTACTGAAGAATCTGAGGTTATAGAATCTGGAATCATACAGTTGAAAGGAAATCAGATTCCTAAAGGTTTTGTATCCTTAGAGGATATTTTTGACAGGCATGATCGTTACATCCAAGATCAGAAGAGGTCAGGGGTGAATACTTCATCAGAATATAGTCAAGTCAACATAGGTACTGAAGACAAGCCTCGGCTTGTGAATTTGGGCACATGTTGTACTCCTGAAGAAACTGAGAGGTTTATCGCCTTGTTCAAGCAGTACAAGGATGTTTTTGCCTGGTCATATGAAGATTTAAAGGTCTTCACACCCATTGAATTGTCTCACACAATTCCGCTGAAGTCTGAAGTGAAGCCTTTCAGGCAGAAACAAAGACATTATAATCCGCGAATTCAAGATACTATCTACGCGGAAATTCAGAAGATGGTGGACTCCAGAATAATTTTTCCTATTCATCACTCCACCTGGGTGTCAAATATCGTTCCTGTGCGCAAAAAGAATGGAGAAATCAGAATTTGCGTTGATTTCAGGAACTTGAATCAATCGTCCTTAAAGGACAATTATCCCTTACCGATCATGGAGCATACATTGCAGACAGTTACCGGATCGGAAATGCTATCACTTCTTGATGGTTTTTCTGGTTATAATCAGATTGCAGTGGCTGAGGAGGATCAAATCAAAACAGCTTTCACCACGCCGTGGGGAACGTTTGCTTATGAGAGGATGCCTTTCGGCCTTATCAACGCCGGTGCTACTTTTCAGAGAGCCATGGATTTAGCGTTTGGGGATCTTAGGAATAAGATCATAGTCGTCTATCTTGATGACTTAACCGTTTTTTCAGATAAACGGAGTGATCACTTTTCACACCTTGTGAAAGTGTTCGAGAGATGTAGGTATCATAAAATATCTTTGAATCCGAAGAAGACAATCTTTGCAGTTACGGAGGGCAAATTACTTGGTCATATCGTTTCCAAAGAAGGTACTAGAATAGATCCGAATCGGGTGGATTCAATCAGAAACCTATCTCTCCCTACAAGCAAAACGCAGGTGCACTCCTTTTTCGGTAAAGTTAACTTTATCCGAAGATTTGTACCTGATTTCTCAGAGCTGACGAAAGGAGATTTCAGCAATGATGAAGAAGACGTCTACTTTTGTGTGGACGAACGAAGGCAAACAGGCCTTTATCAAAATCAAAGAAGCTATTGCTAATGCACCAGTGTTAGTTCGGCCTAACTTTCAGAAGGATTTCATTCTTTATTGTTATGCGTCAGAACATTCATTGTCTGCCATTTTGACACAGCAACTCAACGAGGAGGGTGAATCTCCTATTGCTTTTATGAGTGCTAATTTCAAAGATGCTGAGATGCGTTATTCCCAGATCGAGAAGAACGCTTATGCTGTTGTCAGAGCTGTCAAGAATTTCAGATTTTATCTTTTGAATTCACATACAACGGTGTATGTCACCGATCCAGCAGTCAAAAGTGTGCTTACCCAGCAGGAGATGGGCACGAAAAAGAGGGAATTGGATCGCGAGAGTTCAAGAATATGATCTGGAGATTAAGCCGACCAAGCTTGTTCGCGGGCAAGGTCTTTGCAGATTATTGGCGGAAGATGGAGATCGCAAATTCAAGAGCAATGGTGGAATTGGTTTAGACCAAGAAGTTGAAGAGGACCTTCCTTTGGTCCTACTTGTTAATTCTGCGGAAGAATGGTACACACCTTTGTGGTATTATTCAACGTATGGAGAATGTCCACGTCACATGGACAAACAGCAGAAAAGAACACTGAAATTGAAAGCACAGAATTTCGTGCTTGTTAACAACGTTTTGTACAAGCGTGGCCTTGACGGAACTTTCCTATTATGTGTCGGAAAGGATCAGCAACGAAGATTGTTAGAAGCTTTTCCGAAATATTCAGCCAAATTTTTTCGTTTTCAATTTACAAATTACAAAGCAGAGCACCCGTTAAGGTTAGAGAATAAACCAAAACGTGCAAGAAAACAACTCTAACCAGAATGGCACCGATGATGGCGAGCATTGGTCAGAGGATCTCTACTCTAAATACAGAAAGGAACTCAACGTCAAGTATGTGCTACCCAATCCAAGGCGGAGTGAGGGGCGACCATATGACGGAGTGATTACAGAATTAAATGCTTGAAATAAATGCTGAAACTGGAAATACTCGACACCCAGAATGTGCTTGCTAACCCAAGCTGGGAAAGTAGCTACCATAGGGCGGAGCTGTAACTATTACAATAACTTAAATGAATTTGAGAATTACAATCAGATTTGAACAAGAATGAAATGACTGCCAGTACTACTGTCAGTTTTACAAAGGATGTTCATCTGCCTGCTGAAATCATAGAAATTTGAGAGCTTAACATTACATCAAAAGATCTCTTCTTAGTATGGTTAGAAGAGCCAAAACAATAGACCTTTCAATGCTCAAAATTACAACTCTGATTTTTGGATAAATCTGCACTCTTGAATTAAAAACAGCAGTCTAAGGAATTCACTATTTTGCTCATATCTCTCTCTTAACTTGCCCAATTAACATGAAACCAAATGCAATAAGCTCTAACAATGGAGGCGCCTAAGATGAGACACAGGAAACAGATCCAAACAACCACAATTAATTATGCACGAGACCCAATGCAATCAAATGGTACGGCTGCAAGAAGGAAGGCGATCTGCTCTATTAAATTAAATACTTCTCTAAAAAATCTGCAAATTAGAGAATGATGGCGCCTAGCCTTAACAAGGGGAATGGGTTAATACCCAGATGCAATACTTTTGTCTTTTTTGATTTATGAATAAAAACATGAATCTGCTATAACAAATAATGCAAAATGCTGAAAACCACTATTATGCAAATCAGATCTAACCATGCGATAAGCTGATTACAATGCATAAACTAAATGTAACTCACAAACTAGACTAAATCACCACTAGTCGCTGTCTTTCAAGCGAGAAGCAATGCCCAAGCTAGGAGGCCTTCATTCCTCGAAGCAATCCCAAAGCCAATCCGGCAGCATAACATTCCTGTAGATAAAAGATACCCAAATGATGATCCAAGTCTTCCTTTTATAATTTCAGGTTGACTTCTCGAAACCCTAAACTCCTCTCAAAGTCAAAAACCCTAATCTCCTCAAAGATGGCGTCCTTTTCCTTCAAGTTGAATATTCACTTTTAAAATAAATTCAATACTTTAATAAATGCGCCCACCTTATATCTTGATTTGACTTTGGATAAAATATAAAATAATCCTTAATGAGGCGCCACCCTCAAAAAGACCACTTTTCAAAACAACATAAAGTCAATAGACTAGGCCAAGGGGTCAACGTTCGAATAAAATATTAAAACGTGACTTTTAATTAAATATATCAACTTATCTCTCCAATTGTGCCCTCAAGCCAATAATGACCAAGTCAACTGACCAAACTGAAGTAGGAAGTCAACCAAGCCGAACCCAACTGAAAAACTGCCAGAAATAGAATTTACTAAAAATAGTAAATTCCTGAAGATGCTCAGAAAGCCGAGATGAACATACCACTGCGAAGCTCTCTGAAAACCCAGAAAGAATCCGCCATTGAATCCACTAACTCCGAGCAAGGACATCCTTAAAAATAGGAAACCCTAATTTTACTCTTCCGGGACTAGCCTCTGCTCCTTAAAAGGCCGACCTGGCCACCGGAAAGATCAGTTTTGAGAAGGGACATTACATTTTCACATCGTGTGCATGCGGAGGACACTTTTCGTCAAGGGTCACTGCATTCAAGATTCTACGAGCACAGTTTTATTGGCTAACTATGTTTCGTGACGCATATGATTGGGTGTACAAATGTCAGTTATGTCAGCAGTTTGCTGGTAAAGTGAAATTGGCATCTTTTCCACTCAAGCCAGTTGTCATTGATGCTCCATTTCAGCAGTGGGGTATTGATTTTGTAGGACCTGTCAATCCAGTTTCCAGTAAGGGGCATGTTTTTGTCCTTACAGCAACAGATTATGTTACAAAATGGGTTGAGGCGGTTCCTACTAAACGAGCTACGTCCGAAGTGGGTTGCAGCTTTCTCAAGGAGAATATCATTTCTCGCTTCGGAGTTCCTCGGAAAATTGTGACTGATAATGCAACTTGCTTCTCGTCAGAGGAGATTTTAAGTTTTTGTTTTGATCACGGCATCATGTTGTCTCATTCATCAGATTATTACCCTCAGGGTAATGTACAAGCCGAATCATCCAATAAGAACATTGTCACAATTATACGCAAGTTGGTTGAGTCAAATCAGCGAACATGGCATACTAAGTTATATGATGCCCTTTGGGCTGATCGTATAACTCCAAAGAGACCTATTGGCACCTCGCCTTTTATACTTTTGTATGGTACAGAAGCTATTCTGCCCATTACATTGGAGCTGTCTGCTTTACAATTGGCATCTGCAGTGGAGGATGAAGAATTCAATGATCCTATTCAGAAGAGGATATTGCTCCTGATGAAACTTCAAGAGGAGAGGACAGAGGTTGTCGATAAGATCACTCAACATCAAGAAAGAGTGAAGAAAATTTCTGATAAGAAGGCTCGTCACAGAGACTTTCAAGTCGGAGATCAAGTCCTTTTGTGGGACAAAAGGCATGAGCCAAAAGGAATGCATGGAAAGTTTGATTCCTTATGGTTAGGGCCCTTCCAGATTCATGAATCCGCTAGACAGAACACATATATTCCCTCACATAAGGATGGAAGGCTCTTCCCGCTTCCTTATAGCGGGTAGTATCTTAAGCACTTCAACCCTCCGGGGGAGGAGTAATATTGTAAATATTTTGTAAGTAATTTTTATGCTTTATCGTTATGTCGTATTGTGTTTCCCCGTTTTGTGATGTTTTGTTGTGTTTTAGGTGATTTAGGTAGTCTTGTTTTAGGTGATTTTTAGGTTAGGTTTTTAGGAAACTCCAATGTTTTTAGGTGATTAGGGAAAGTCCTGACTCCAATGCCCAATTATAAATCACTGGTCTACTTAACACTGAGATTCTTAGGTTCTCCTATGCCGTAGGTATCCGACATGTTCACCAGTCGGAGCCTAATGTTGTACCCAAACCAAATTTTTTGCTTCATTAAGGCATTTTGCATTTTAAA
>VDFB02212046.1:0-25623 GCA_007258455.2 Sequoia sempervirens
GCTGAGGCATTCGTGGGTGTTGGATCAGGCGTTGTCATGGGTGGAAGATAGAAGGTTGGCTTCTACGAGCGGGGTTGTTGGTGTCGAAGGTAAGGAGGACTTTGTCTATACCTAGTCTCTAGTTTGGATTGGCTTTGGAGACTGTTATTCTTTGCCTGCGGTGGCTGGAAATGGGTCTTTGGCTTTTGCTCTAGTGGATGATTTTTCTGTGTCTCCCCTATTGGTGCTCTCCAATGGTGCTATAGGTGGGGACTCTATTGATGCCCAGGGTTGGGGTTTTTCTATTGTTGAAGCTATTGTGGCTTTTAAGGGATGTTGGAGGGTAAGTCCGTTACCCTTTGTGTTTTCTGGTGCTGGGTGGTTGCCCCTTTCGCTTTGCTTCTCTCTACAGGGTGTGTGGGGTTGCTTGGGCTTCCTTGAAGTTTTTGGGTTGAAGAAGGGGCTTATTTCTGGTTCTGCTCAGTGTAGTAGGATGGATTGGGAGCTTTCTTTGTTGGCCCTTTCTTCTTCTCACTTTTTCTAGGTGTTCATTGCTTCCATGCATTCACTGTTTGGTGGCTTGGCGGCTTGGATGTGGTTTCCTTTTGGTTGGGAGTGTGGGATTTTTTGGACCTCCTTGGAGCTTCTGAGTTGAAGAAGGGGCTTATCTCTGGTTCTACTTGGTGTAGTAGGATAGCTTGGGGGCTTTATTTGTTGGCCCTTTCTTCTTCTCATTTTTTCTGGGGTGTTCTTTGCTTCTGCACTTCCTTTGTTGGGTGGCTCTCTTTTGGGGGTTTTACTGGCACAGTTGTTGTCTCCAAATGGCTGGTGGATTTCATTTCCTATTATCTTAGTTTGGAGATGGTTTTGGGTTGTTGGCCTATTTGGTGGAGTGGTTATGTCTCTCAATTCTAGCTATTTTCTTCCTTGTGTTCTCCTGGAATTTGTGTGGACCTACGCTGGCATTTGTAGGAGTTTTTCTAGAAGAGAGCAGTGGGTATGGAGTTGGTGTTGTATCAAATTTAATATGTGCTGAAGGTTTTGAGGGTGGGGTGGCTTTCAGAGATAATTATGAAGACCTAGCCGTTATTGTTGTTGTTGCTTGCTTTGGTTCTCCTCCTTACTACAGTCACTTCCTTCTCTCTAGATACTAGGTCTTCTATTGAGGTTAAGACCTCTCCTTTGGAGGTAGAGTCCTCTCCCTCTCGAGTTGAGGTGTATTCTTTGGTTGAAGGTTTCTTTCTACTTTTCCCATTGAGGGGATTACCATTTCTATTGAGGTGGAATGGTGGTTTGCAGGAGTGTTGTGACTGTGGTGATTTGGACGAGCTGGATTTTGTCTCCTATAGAGGTGGAGAGAGCAACTAGTTTTTAAGGAACAAGTTTGGAGCCTCATGTTCTTATGATGACCTCTCCTATAGAGGGGGAGAGGGTATGTTGATGGGAAAGGTTTTGCATACTTTTGGGGCCCTGCTTCTACAGACCTATGACTTAGTTGTTTATGCCAGTGGTTTGGAGAGACTAATCTACTTGAGTGACTAGTTTACTATGGCCTGGTTGTTGCAGGCTTCTCTCTTGGGTTTAAGGTCCCTGCCAAAACTTGGTTGTCTTGGGTTGTTGGTCCCATCAAAACCAATGGGTTCTAGATCCATGTAATTTCTAGGTTCTGGGTTGGGTAGCTAGGTTTGGCTATTGGTTTTCTTTAGTTTTGTTGTTGGGCTTTATTGACTTTTCTTCAGGTAGCCTTACCATCCTTGTCTGGGTTTGGGTTCCTTCAAAACCTAATGGTTTCAGGTCCATTCAAAACCTATTTTCCCTTTTATCAAAAACATCATACACATCTTAATTTGAATGAACCCTTAGCATTTTTGGATCTAATCTCTCTCCTTTTAGGTGAAAAACCCTATAAGAGCTAGAGAGCCTATTAGGTCCAAAAATATATGGTTCATTTTGGTGAACCTAACTCTTGAAAACTTTGAATTTTTCTGACTTCATTTGCATATTGCATCCTAGATTACATTTTCATTAACATTCAATTAGGATATTGTTTTTTTTTGCATTCTAGGTGTTTTTATCTTGCATTAGTGAAAGATAGCTTAGATTTCATTTTTGCATTACATATATTTGAAAAACTAAAAAATATTCATTATGTACCATTTATTGCTTTTTGTTTTACATTAGAATCATTTGTAAGCCTTTGAAAAACATAAACATTTTGTCTCTTGGGACTCATTCGCCACCTAGGGTGAATCAATCCTTCTACATTTTTCATACAACATTTTTGGCATTTTCTAGCATTTTTCCTACATCTCTGTTTTCCATAGTTAGATTTCTATTATAATTAGCAGTGTTTTTTTTATTAGTATTTACATAAATTATATTACTTTGCATTTGAGTCACCTTTCTCCTTTGTAGTATTTGTATGAGTGTTTAGTATTCCATTGATAATACTTTGGTGAGATGAAGTTCTAGATTCATAGCATCACACGATAACACTTTTGTAGTGAACCTTGGGATCTCAAGAGCTCCCACTCCTAGTATAGACAATGGTGTATTAGGCACTGACAATACTACTATACCTTCACCCTTTCATCCAATGAATGTTGACACCCAAAACAACTCTCAAGATAAGGTCATTAATATTCATGAAGAATTTGCACATTTACAACAACACTTGTCCCTTGAGAATGTATCCAAAACTGCCATACCTGCCATTGATAATCTTCATCGGTTGCTTGAACATGATGATGGTTTGATAGTCCTAAAGAAGATTGCTCATATTTTTAATAAACATGCTCCTCCTAATACTGAATCCACAACCAATCCTATTAGCCAAGGAGGATCTCAAGTTCCTACCCCTTCAACCATCACATCTATACCAACTTATACCAATCCACAAGTCACTACCACTATACGACAGGTTAGTTATGTGGCTCCTTCTTTAACAATTCCATCTAGCATTCCTACTTCACTTGTGGCATCACAAGTCCCTTCCACTACGTTTACACCTCCTATCATTATCTTCACTTCCCCTACCATCACTTACACTCCATCACCCTTTTCTCTTCCATCTCAACCTACATACCCTGATCCTGTCATTACACAACTCCTTAACACAATTTCTTCTATGAAACATCAAATTTTTGCCATTACCCAAGGTCAAACCAGTCCAATCACATATCATGTCCATTATCCTTAGAGATTTTACATACTCCGATGCCATAAGGGATAGAAATGCCTCGGTTTGAGAAATACAGAGGTAAAGGAAACCCAATCAACCATGTTAATGCTTACACAACTTTATCTAGTGATTTTTTCCTTGATGAGAGACTCTTAGCCAAAATTTTCCCTAGGACCTTGAAATATAGTGCCTTGGAGTGGTTTTCCAACTTTCCTAATCATTCCATCCACTTCTTCAATAAGTTGGTGGATGCTTTCATAAGTAACTTTCAAGTTCACATGACACCTAAAAAGACAATGGCAGACCTCATGTGATGTAGAAAAAACACAAATGAAAAAATTACTGATTTTATCTCATGTTATCAATTTGTGAATGATGAAATAGATGTTAAGATTCTTGATGCACATCTGCAAAATATTTTTATCAAGAATTTTCATAGAAACCTTCAGGATAAGTTAACTATGATGAAATTTCATTTTTTTATGCATTTATGCACAACCTTGTGTGAATATCATAACTCGGATTCAAGTCGTGATTCAAATTCCACTTCTAGCCGAGCTGACAAACCTAAAAATAACAATCACAACTATAACAATAATAACAATAAAAAAATTCACAAATTGAATAGAGGCTTCTTACAGTTCAATCCGCATTCACAACCACAACCCACTCAACAAGTTCAAAATTCCATGGCCACTATTAAGACAGTTGTGCCTCATCATTATGGGGACCCTAAGAGATAATTCACTCCTTTACCTAATTCCCTCAATAATACAATGAACCAATTAATCCAAAAATGCATGATCACTTTTCCACCCGTCAGACCACTTGATCCAAACCAACTGTTACCACCCACCTTCAGGCCTAATGCTTATTGTCACTTCCATAACCAAAATGGACATGACATTGAACATTGCAGATTCCTAAAACATTTAGTTCAAGACCTCATTGATTTAGAAGAGTTGTCAATTAAGGGTTTTAATGATAGAGGAAATAAGTCCGTTGCATCCCCTAACCAAAAGTTGCAAATTTTCACCAACCCTATGCCTAAACATACCACTTCATTTGTCAAGGCTAGTGAACCTTCAAATACTAATGTAATGACTGTTGATACAAACAATGAGCAATATGATATATCTCCAATGATTATTGAAAGTAGTCCGATGGATAATCTTGTAGCTATGATAGCCGTTATCCCTCGTAAGGGACAAACTACTAAATCTCTTGATATCACTTTTCTAATAAAGACATACTACCAAAGCTTCCTGATGGTCCTCTCTACATAGCTGGCAGAATCTATGATAAGCCCACTAATGAGATATTGATAGATCCTGCTTGTGGTGAGAATGTGATCATAGAGGAGTTTTTGGTATTAGATAACTTATATCAAGATGATTATGATAAAGAAACTGCAAGGATAAAAACACACAATGGTTTTGCATGCCCTATGATTAGATCGATTGTGCTACCCTTACAAGTAGGACCAAAAACATTAGATGTGAGATTTTCTATCATTCCGCAATTTGACCAATTTCATTTGTGGCTAGGCCACCCTTAGCTTTGCTCAATGAAAGTGGTACCATTAGTCATTCATAATTGTTTGAAGTTTCCACATGACAATGAAATATTTATAGTCCACCATAGCCAATTTAATCTCCTATCCTCTAAAGGAAACTTTTCCCTAGAATCCTTTTGGCCCAAATCCATGGAACCCATTACACCTTGAAATGACTTCTTTTTCATAGCATACCAAAAGGTTAAATCCAAATGGATAGATTGATTGTCTCTTTGTGGTACATCCCCATTCACTTCTGCACATCCTATTATAGATGAAACCATGCTTCACACTACCTCTAACCATGATCAACCCTTACCAAATCCATCACAATCCGATCCTTCAACCTCTTTGTCTAAGAGACCAAGAGATGTTGAAAGTAATCCAATATTGCCATCATGAATTGAACAAGTATATAAAGCTAAGGAAAAAGTGATTGATCCATATCCTTTTGAAACAAAGGAGCCTACTGTTGTTCAATCCGGTCTAACACTTAAACAACTTCAAAATGGAATTAAATGAAATCAAGGTACTAGAGAGCATCGTCGTTGTCATTTTCTTGCTCAAAAAATGAAAAATGGAATCAATAAAGAAAACCAACCTCCACTATTGATTGGGATAATTACTAATAATACTCCTGACCCACCGCAGGATAGTCCATCACCACCTTGACAACAAACTAAACTTATACAACAACTGCTATTGCTAATACATCCTTCCTTAGAGATCACTCTTCGCCCTCCTGTCATCATTAGTCTCGATGAGGATGATGACGAAGAGATTGCTAAAATTGATGAAGAGGTGCATAATAATTTGAATGCTTTATTCTCCTCTTCTATGAGCTTAGATTATAAATCTCTTATACCAAGTGCACAATCTAGTGATTCCCCTAGCCTGACACTTACAATTCCTCCGTTGGATAGTCAACCACCTTTATAGTACGATGATCATGATTGGGAGGTAGATGACCTATTAGATGGTTTATTTTCCTTTGCCTCCCTAGCATTTTAGTTGAACCCTTTTATTTTTCTTTTATGTGTGTATTGTGTTCCCCCGTATCGTGCATTTGATGTTGTCCCTTTCATTGTACACTTCTTCTATTTGTATCTCTATTCTTCTATCTGTCATACATTTTTATCTTTTTATTTTTCATTTTATGTTCCTCCTTTTGGGGATGACACAAAGCATAGAGATGCCCCAAGTCTCTTTCCTGCATGTTGGGATCCAAAATGGTCCTTTTGTCATTTTCTTTTTTTTGTTCCCTCCTTTTGGAGTATGATGCAAAAGCATAGAGATTCCCCTAAGTTCTTCCATGTCGGTTCAAAATGGCCCCTTGTCTTTTTCTTTCTATTTTGTGTTCTCCTTTTGGGATGCATGCAGCGTAGAGATGCCATAAGACTCCTCTTCCATGCTGGACCAAATGGTCCTTGTCTTTTTTCTTTTTCTTTTGTGTTCTCCTTTAGGGATGACACAAAGCATAGAGACGCCCTATGTCTCTTCCATGTTGACCCAAATGGTCTTTTTCTTTTTCTCTTCTTTTTTTTTGTTCTCCTTTGGGGATGACGCAAAGCATAAAGATGCCCCATGTCTCTTCCATGTTGACCCACAAGGCTTCCTTTCTTTCCTTTTCTTTTGTTTTCTGTGGGGATGACACAAGGCATTGAGACCAAAATGTTCCTTCCATGTTGACCCATTTTTCTTTCATTTTATTTTATTTTTGCTTGTGTTTTCCTTTTGGGGATGATGCAAGGTGTTGAGACCACAATGTTTCTTCCATGCTTACCAAAATGAATCTTTTTTTCTTTTGTTTTCATTCTATGTACATTCTTTTCCTTAATTCTATGTATTTGGGGAATGATGACAGCTTCCACATTCTTTTCATAAAAACATTGCAGCAAAGAACATACTAACCCCAAATCCATAGATCCCTTTATGTGGTTTGGCATGCTTTATTTTTGGGGAAACTCCCTTTATTTCTTTCCTTGACAAGACAACCTAAATTCAAAACATATGACTTGGCATAGGGCTTCCTAGAAATTCTGCACCTGCTTTCCCTTTTTGTATTCGCCTTTAAAGTAATTTCTCCTAGACAAGTGTGTAGCAATTCCTTTAAAGTGGGGGGAATACAATACCATAATTCATTTGCATTCTTTGTTCCTAGTGTAGCCTTGTCATTTGTATGACATGTTTATTACTTAGTGGATGCCATTGGGTATGATGTCCTTCATAAGTGTGATCTATCTCAGCATATTACATTCCTCTTGGTGGTTTGATGCAACACACTGCATCCCCTAAGTTGTTAATTTACTATTCTTTGATTGGTCCTGTCTTGGAGACATTAGACACAATGTTTCCTAAGTGATTGGCCTTACATAAAATGAACAAGACTCCTTTAAACATATTTCACATTACATTTTTATATCTCAAGCATTACTTTACATTTTTTGCATTCTTGTTTGGCCACCTTGCATAACACAACTTGCATGCCTGTGGTGCCATCCTATTTGTTCATGAGTTCTAAGCATATAGAGTTTTTCTTGTCTCATGAAGCTTGAATAGACATTTACATTGCCTTTTGTTTTGTGGCACCTTGTTAAAGTTATCATGAGGTATAACTTTGGCATGGTTGAGCAGGAAGCCCAACTAGTGGCATGAATTTCCCCATAGCCACTTTTGTGTTTGTGAGTGCATACCAACTAGCATATGTATCTCTTTTTGGGATTTCTCAGCCCATGGATAGCTAGAAGTTCCATGGCCCCAAAGTGAGTATACAGTTGGGCCTTCTCACCTGGCAGAATCATCATGTATTTTGTCACCCCAGAGTGAGTATACATTCTCTTTTTGGCCTAGATATGATTCATAACTATTTGTATTGATGATTGAAGCTTCATCTAATTCTCAAAACTATGTGTTCCTTTGTTCTTATGCTTAGTTTGCCATGGGATCTTCATCCTAGGGGCTTGATCATCCCTCCTGATTGTTGTTATTCCATCTTTCTAACATGAGTGGATTTGAACCCTCCTCTCAATTTTCATGGCTACTTTAGTGTGAGTCCAAAGTAATTTCTTCCTCTCACTAAAGTGGGGGATAAATGTGTCGTAGAAAAATGCCCCCTTGTCATTTTCATGGCCTTTTAGGTCTTGTTTCATTGTGTTTGGCATATTTTTCTCTAATTTTTATGATGTAACATGGCTTGAACATGCTTATTTAGGTACTAAAATTCCAATATTGAAGTGTTGTGAAGGTGTTGTGAAGTGTTGTAAGACATTTCCACATTATTCTAGACTCTATTTAATATAATTCACTTAAAAATAATCTTTTTACACATCAACAAGTCCTATTTTGAACTCTTGTTAAGTCTTGTAATAAAGATTCACAATTTTCTAGGCATATTCCCCTTATTTATCTCTTTCTTATGACTTATTTGACCCCTTTATACACGCACATGCTTTATTTACGTGTATTCTTGAATATACTCCTGACAAACAACATTAAATGCTATTTATTTCCTGACACCTAGATTCAAGTCCTAGGTGGGACCCATTCGCCATGGGTGGTGAATGAGTCCCCATGTTGAAAAGTGGAAATCAAGTCAACTAGGTGCTTTAAGTCAATTTATCATTATTTCAAGCTTGGTGAAGGTTTTGTCCGCTTTCCTACATAAAATGACTTCAACAACCCGGCTAAGTAGATTTCTTCTAGACTGTGTGCTGCAGAAGTTGTTCTCTCCATTTCAAGAAATCTAGGAGAGGATTGATTCACCACTCAATGGAAAAATGAGTCCCACTCTGAGGGACCTGGAAATCTTATTTTGTCATATTCTCGATCCCTAATCGGCCGTAAACTTGTTCCGCACTTTTTCATCTAAGGTGGACTTAATTTGCCACCTCGGTGAATGACTTCCCACCGTGGAAAAATTATGAATTTATCTAGCATCTCCAAACATCCCAACATCATTAGAATTCATCCAAGTTCTCGATTCATCTTCGTTTATCTCTGTTTTGCATGTTTTCTTTAGTTTATTCATTATTTGCATATCATAGTGTGTTTTCAAATATAGTTTAAAACTTAGTTTTGCATTCATTTACGTTAGTTTATATCACTTAATTGCACTTATTTTACTTCATTTATGCATAATAACATCATACACATCTTAATTTGAATGAACCCTTAGCATTTTAGGATCTAATCTTTCTCCTTTTAGGTGAAAAACCCTATAAGAGCTAGAGAGCCTATTGGGTCCAAAAATCTATGGTTCACCTGTTTGCTGTGCTTATGCATTGCCTTAGCTAATTCATTTTACTTTTTAGCTTGGTGAGTGATAGTCTGTACTAGTCCTTCAGGTGAAGAATTACTTCTTCTTTCTTGTTCTGAGACTCAAAATCCACGATTTCCTTGATGCATTCAATCATCTCTTCAGGCAACATGTTCTATAAACTTTCTAATTTAATATGGTTGTGCACAAAATGAGTACTTAGTATGTTCAAAATCATGTCCTGCTAATATGAAGGTCTGATAGACCATATGTTTGCAATTTTCTACATCTCATCTTTCTCATGAATAAGCTGCAATATCTATTCTTTGGTTAAATCACCTTCTTCTTCACTTTCTTCAGTCATTGCCCTTTTTTTTTTCCAGTTTAGCTATTTCTAGTTCTTTCCTTTGGGTGTCCTTAGTTTCCTTATTAGATTCCTCATCTCGTATATCCCACAATCACCTGTTCTTTACCTTTCCCTTCAACTCTTGGAGTCTTGCATGTCGGTGGAGTGCAGACAACAATTTCTTTTGCTCTTTTCTTCTATCTTTCCATCTCACTAGAAGAGGAGCCAAATTCAAGTGCCCTTGCTAGAATGGGAATATGAATTGAGCCAAAAATTTCTAGCAAAACTTTAAAGAAACTTTCATATTCATGATCACAGTTTTCCAAATTGTTAGAATGTATGAAAATATGGTTGCAAACAAGTTCACTCTCCCCATATTACATTGTGGTTTAGTGGTAAATAATTCAGAAAATACATCACAAGACATATAACCAAAGTACCAAAACTAAAAGGGTAATCTTCTTCTTTGTCAATTGCATGTTCTCCATTAGTTGATCTTTCAATGATCCGCACAGGTCAAAATCTTGATCTTCCATTATCATCTTGTGAGAAATGTAAACAACACCTGCTAAAGTCGCACCTTCTCTATTTCTAAAAAAATTTTATAAGACACTCCATGCACAATGTACCTTGTCACTAAATCTCTAATTGTCAAGATTATTAATGCCCTTTGATCTCCAGTTACTCTAGTTAGGGTTTCAACTTCTTTATTTCAGATTGACTTCTTTCTCGGTGCATCCCCAACTTTGCATAGCCCAGTTATAGTTCCAATCACTTCTTTCAAGATATGGTAGGGTTTATCTAGAGTTAGAACATCATCATCCAATCTACCCAGAATAAACCTAGCAATTTTGGCATTTTTGAAAAAGGGAAATTCACTCTAAATATCCAAGCTTTTATGTTTTGCTTCTCTCAGGCTTTTCAATTCATCATGCAACAACATGTTTCTTATAGGTCTAATATTTTCACTCCTATACTCATGTAGGTTTATCATTCCTTTGATTTGTTCCATTTTACCTTTTGTACTCATGTCTTGTTTCTACCAAAGAAGTTCTACCACACACCAAATTAAATAGAAAATCCACAAAACAACTGAAATACCTAATGGATTAGGGATTCATCGCTGAATTATCTTCACCCCTTCAAAATTTTGTTGTAAAGAGTTCTCCTTCTTCTTTTCTTTGATAAAATGGCAAATGAGGGTTCCAACTTGATTTTTTATAACTCACAAACCTAACCTTTTGATGTATTAAATGCTTTTTCCCTAGCTATTTTAGATACCCTATTTTCTCAGTCAGCGAGAGAAATATTCTTCTGTGGACCTTCAAGAGTTTGAACTTCTTTACAAGTGTTTTCCAATGCATCTATAAATCATTAACATGAATGTTGACAATCTCCTACATTCTGACACCAACTACCGATAGTAGGAAAAAGGATTTTCTTGAAAAATTCCCCCTGGGCCAATGGCCTGAAACCAATTCTCTGAGGAATTACCAGCACCATAATCTAGTGTAGAATCATTTCCTTCATCAGACTCACTCTGTCTTACCCATGTATTCTTCATTTGATCTCTTATTTCATCCACATTCACTTTACCTTTTCCTTTATCATCTTTCTGCATATTTCTTCCTTTGTATGTCAGATCTCTTCTATCCATATTTTTGTTTTTGCAGAATCTTGCAATGTGATTGTATTTGTTGCAATTGTAACACACAAGATTTATTTGTCTAGACCAATCATTCTATTGATTTCCTCTTGATATACACTGGTTAGCAATATGCCCAAATCTTCCATAGGTATAACATTTAACATTCTTTCTACTAATAGAGTTGTTTGACATATTTCTACATTCAATTGATTTATGGCCAAACTTATTACAATTAAAACACTGATAGGAGAATGATGGATCACTTGAATTCATTTTACTTCTACATTGAGCAGCCATATGAACAAATTTATTGCAAGAAAAACATTATCCATTCAACATTTGAGCATTAGGTTGTCTTACCAGATACCTTCCAGCTTTGTTCATCTAATTTCATTGCTTGAAATTCTTTTGTCCAGATCTGAAACTTTCTCCTTTTTCATATCCAAGACCTCGCTTGTCATTTCCATTATTCTAATTTTGAGTCCACTCATCAAGCTTAGCTAAGCTAATCTTGAACTTCTCCTTGTATTCATTTGTAGTAGCAAGTTCATCCCTGAGAATAACAATATGTCTTTCAAACTCTTCTTCATTATTTCTAGATTGTTGCATTTCAATCTCCAATAGAATGAATCCTGGATTAATTCTGCTACATTCATCAAATATTTATTTTAAGGATTAAGTAAGACTCTCCTCATTCTTCTTTCTTCTTTCAATCTCCTTAGTTAGCTTCATCACAATAGATTTCATCTCATGCTTTAGGGTAGCATTATCTCTAGCAAGCTTTTCACATTCTCTAGTTATTTCCTTCAAGGTTTGATTCAGGTGAACATCTTCCATATTTTTACTTTATTTTTTCTTGAGCTGATCAAAGATTCCCTTTCTCTTTTCTCTTGACTCATTGATTTTTTCTTTCAATGATTGAATGAATTTCTCAGCATCCTTAAGACTTGCTTTCAATTCCCTAACTTTTACTTTGGACTGATTAAGATCATCAAGTGCCACTAAAAGTTATTGTTCAAGACTACAAGAGTCCATTACTTTCCAAGATCCACCTCAAGCTATTAAAATTCTTCTGAGGAACGAAGATTTGATACCAATTGTTGGAATCAGGGAACACTGAGAGGGGGGTGAATGAGTGTTGTGCAAACTTTAACTTTATTAACTTGATCTTAAAACCATGTACAACATTTAGCCAAAAGAAAGATGAAAACACATAAAGTAATCAACCATAACACCATAGCACAAGGATTTTTACGTGGAAACCCTATTAGGGTAAAAACCATGGTGGAATTCAATCCACAATTTTATACTCTATTAAAAGTATTAAGAAAATGGGAATGCGCATATGCATTCAGGCACACTACCTAGAGCCCACTGCTCAAATACAAAAGGAAGACTCACTATCTTACAAAGGATTTAAAAAGATATTGGAGAGGACGAAATATGAAGTAGCATCTGCTAATGCCTGAGTATAGTTCTGGTTAAGCTCATCAGTCACATTTCTAACCTTTTTTCTAATTCTGCTCTTTTGCTCTATCTACTATTATTTGCATCTCAAAACCTTTTATACACAAATGAAACTGTGCATAATTCATACTACACTCCTAATTTTCACAATATACTTCACAAATACACCATCACTCACACTCATACATTCACACACTAGAATGATTGCTTATATATATCCACGACTAAGGATTTAATCATTCATATGTCAACTTCAACAAAATATAAAATATTTACCAACGGTCAGCTCAATCCATAAATAATATTCAATGCACACCCATCAAAGTCAGCCACAACATAGTGAGGTCCCAAAACAAAATCCTCAAACATAAAATAGCTTAGATAATTACTCCTTGAATATCTGCAACATGCTACATTCACTTAGTCATCCTTCTTATACTGATAAGCATAAAATCAACCTACTGGATCTCCTAACTCATACACCAATTGATGTGACGACACAAAACTTGAGGATATGATATTCTAGATACCCAATGACCTTCCCTGAGATCCATAAATCAAACTAATAAATTGGTAATGCATATGGATTGACAAACTCAACTTTAGTCAGATACCTTGTTCTTCACTCCATCTTCCAGTATCGACAAATATTGAATTGTGGACTGGATCAATGTTTTAGGTTTCCATCAATGACAACACCATAAGCCATATGCCAACACTAATGCACCATGTGAAGTAGGATTAAAATTAAGTTCTAACTCTACTCAAAAGAAGGTGGATGGAAAATTGTATAGAAAATTAGTTGGGAGTCTTTTGTATCTCAATATAACTAGAGCAAATATTGCATATGTAGTTGTTATTGTATCCAAGTACATGCTAGATCCACACATTGAGCATTGGAAACTAGCCAAGAGAATATTAAAATATATTAACTTAGGAACTTATCAACTTGGAATTGAGTGCAAATATGGAGGAGAGCCTACTTTAGCTAGATATACAAATTATAATTATGCAAGTGACATTGATGACCGAAAATCAACTTCAATATATATGTTTCATCTTGGGTCAAGACTAATTTCATGGGGCAACAAGAACCAAGCAATAGTATCACTATCATCTATAGAAGATGAGTATGTTGGTTCATCAAAGGCATCTCAAGAAGCATTATAGCTTAGAATACTACTTGAAGAGACACAACATCTACAAGTTTGGCCAACTACTATATTTTGTGATAATCAAAGCAAGATATCATAGCAAAATCTAGTATATCATGCTAGATTGAAGCATATCGAAGTACATCATCATTTTGTTTATGATTTGATTGAAGCTCAGGTAGTGGAGTTCAAGTTTTTTGGAACAATAAATCAAATTACTGACATTTATTTAGCTGATAGGCTATTTGTGTGAACTTTGGTTGGAATTTTCATCAGCCTCCCCATTTTTTAGACTTTCGGTAGTCAGGAAAAAGGTGGTGAATGGGTTATAACTTTGGTTGGAATTTTTGTTAGCCTCCCAGTTTTTTAGCCTTCTGATGGCCGTGAAAAAGGTGGCATGTAGTGCCCCTCCATCATTCACCCTTTCATGATATTTGATAAATGTGTTTTTTTTGGGTTGTTTAGTTTAAGTTGTTTGTTAAATGTTGTTCTTGGTTAATTGACTCATTAAAATTAAAGTATTAAGGGTATGTGCAGGATCATGATAGGCCAAAAAGTGGTGATATGATGGGTATGTGTAGGGTATGTGGCTGACGACTTTTTTTAACCCAAAATTGATGAAATGAAAAAAGTTTTTAAAGGAGATTCTCATCTTTCCACCAATATATAAATTATTCTTTACTTTGAATTTAATAAATAATTATTATTCATTTTCTATTTGAATTATGATCAAAGTCCTAATTGATAGGTTGTGTATCACATTTTTTAAATCTAAAACATGTCACATCTCTATGTTTCCACATAATATAGGATTTAAGCAGTTGAATTTCATGAAGTTTCCTTTGACTACAAGGAGGCTCTATTATTAATGAAGCTTTTATATTTTTTAAAAATTGTAATAAAAAAATCATAATTTCATCATTATTTACTTGGAAAAAAATTACAAAAATATGCATCACATTGGGATATGAGTCCTCTCATTTATATCTAAAATCTTATAAAAAATATTATCATTTTATTGTAATAGGTGTATATAGATACACCACTTCTTTATTTTTTCCTTAAAATTTAAGTACTCATCAAGATTGAAATTTCAAATTTTCACCAAATAGTTTTTTCTAAAATAAACCTTGTAGTTTAGGAACCACATTCAATTCTAAGATTCTATTCTTACATATTTTTGAAATAATATAAATAATTTATTCAAATTTTTATGTCAAGTTGCCTAACTCTAATTTTTCTGAATTTTATCACCACTTAAGGGCTTGTTTTTTACATGATGATCCTACACATACCCGTAACAAGTATTTTGATAATCAAATATAAATAAATTTATTAATAATTATAGTGGATAATAAATTAAAAGTGTGATAAAATATTAAATAAAATATTTTATATGAAAATTACAATTAATAAATAGTAATTTAAGTAGAAATAAAATAAGGTGATGATAAATAGGCAGTTTTCTTCCATTACAATTCTAATTTAGTGCATGACAGTTACTGTCAACATGTCGTTGCAGACAATTATTAGAATTAATTATTATCTAAAAGTAAACCACATGGAATCTTTAACAACTTTTCATTTTTGAAAATAATTTTCTTTTAGGAGATTTACATTATTATTAATTTTGTTTCCAGGAAAAAGAGTCTTTTTTTTTGGTTCACATGAATATCTTCTAGTTCTTTTTGGAGACCTTTCATCTTGTTTCAAATGGAGGTTTTGAATTGGGATTCTATAGACTATTTTGGGTTTTCAAGAGTTTGGAGCTGTAAATTGGGATTTTGAAGCTTAGCTTCGAAGCTTCAACCGTGAGAATAAATTTAAACCAAGTTCCTTCGTTTTCTAAATTTTACTATGTTTGTTTTGTTTTGAAGCAAAAAGCTTGAATGCTATGCTTTAGAGAAATCAAAAAATTTCTTTGTTCGCTTAACTTGGATTGAAACAATTAGAAAAATGCATTTTCTGAGGATTATCAAAAGCCCCTACAACGAATTGATTTGTATATATTTTGTAGCTGTGAAACCCCATTTCTTTTGATTTCATTTCTCTCTCTCTATGCTCCTTTAATTCAATTTTATTACAAATAGGGCAATGAAACTACAACGTTTAACAAAATATTTTATTTAGTTTCTATTTCCTTCACCATTTTCCCTTCAGCTCATCTTATTCATATATGTAGCTTCTTGAATTGCATACTATGTTATTGATTTATTCCCTACCAATAATTTGACATGATTGTGTCGTCCATAACTTTGTCCTTACGAACTGGGTTGGTCTAAAATTTAAAGGGTTTTTTCTAATCATTTTCTTCTAATACTTATCCAAAATGCATACAAACCCAAATCGTAGTTTATGAGATATTATTGAAATATGAGGTTGTTGTCATACTGTTTTACCCATGGTTGCAAACTTATATATAATATTATGGTTATAGTAAAAGAATATTTATGCATTATGATTAATTAATTATGTAGATAGTGAATTGGAAAATTAAATAGAAAATAAATTGATTTAATTATATTAGGATGACATTCAACTCCTAGAGGTCCCCATATTGCTCATCATAAAAGGTTCATCTTAAAGATATATGACATATACCTTATAGGAGAATTAGATTTAATCTTGTTTTGATTATTGAGGAAGTTAATTAAAATAAATGACAAGAAATAGAATTGAAATAAATTTGGAGATATTAACCATAAAATACTTTAATTATTTAATTGATATAGTTTCTTTTATATATCTATTAGTGTATAAATAAATGTATATAAACAAGTATTTATATCATCATTTAAGGTTGAATTATTATATATTAAATTTATGCTCTAAAAGAATTTGAGATATAGACCAATAGTGATCCTTTGCCATGACAGTTATGTGAATAGGTAGATTCATATCTTCTTTCAAAAGAAATTCAAATATACATTAGTGAACAAGTTACATTTCATCAATCCTTCCTTTATAGAGGGATATTTTCTTAAATGTGCATTCCTAGACTTCTATTAATGTTTGGATATAATATAAAAAGGGGAAACTATGGGTAACCTTTATTGTTGCATGGTACCACTATATCCTTCATCTAGATAGTTTAGTTTTATCTTCTATTGAATCTAATGAATAAATTTATATATATATGTTAGGCTAAGAAAGTTGTTGAGATTGTATAATTGTTTCCTTGAATGCTAATAGTTTCCATGTTTCTTCTATAATAAATGTGAGATTCCTTAACTAAAACTACATTATATTATATTGAGAAAGATTAGAGAGAATTACCATTTTATATTTAGAGAAATATAAAAATAAATTTAGATGGAAAAAGTTAATAATGATAAGGATTCAATCTAGGAATTTGAGTATTTAAATGTTTATTATTTTGTTAAATAGTTGTTAGTTGAATTACTATGAAACTAGTTAGTACTAATGATTAAGCCAACCTAAAGTGTTGTGACAAATAATTTTTTAAATTATGTGGAATGGAGTGAATTTGTAGGGTAGTCAGTATCAATGTATATGTATATTTTATATATATCAAAGTTAATATATAAGAATATTGGTGTTTAGGATTGTGAAGGTTTAAAAATTAGAAAAAAATTAGATTATTGGTTATCATTGACATTTAAGTAATATTGTGTGAATGGTTTAGTAAGAAAAGTTAGGTTTTATGTAATGAGTTTTAAGAATGGCGCTATAATGTTCTCCCATGAATGAATTGATTTGACTATTGTTCTATGTGAAAATGATTTTGCTATTTGGAGTATCCATATTTGTGATGTAAGGGTTGCTTGAATGCTTTAATGTTTATTTGGAATTGTATCAATTTTTGGAGTGTATGTTGTTGGTTATAGTTGTAAGTGGGAGTTGTTTGTACCTAATGGTCATTGAAAGGATTTGACCTTTTGATTGGTTTTGTACCTATGTTTAAATTATTTTGTGAAGTGAAATTTAAAGTCTTCCAAAGGCTAGGAGGGGGAATTCTTTTATTGATGAAATTTTGTTAAGCCTTGGTGATAGTTGGTTTGCACTGAATGTGTATGTGATGTTCGTTAGCCTTGCATTGTATGTTCACCTTGTGATTGGAGCTTTGTAACTTGAAAGTGGGATGGATATGCCTCGCCTTGTTATTTTGTTAATGAGTTTTGAGTTTGTGCAAGTGGCTTTGTTTTGATTTTATTGGATTTCATTTTGGTGAACTATTGTTCACATGCTTAATTTGATGTTGTGGGTTTAGCCTTGCACTGCAATTATAGTTTTATAATGGAGATTTTGTGTGAGGTGTTGCATGCGTTGTGATATGTGCATTTTTTATTGGCTTGGATAGTTGTGCAAGTTGGCTTGCCCATTTGTGGTTTTGAGATTTTGTTGTTGGTAGGGGGAGTGGCTCTCAATGAGGGTCCGACGCCCAAAGTGGTTGGTCCAGGGTAACTCATTATGGGTTTTAATCAAGTGATAACTTAACAAATTAATTAGGGGGTTGGGTAGTATCACACATTAATTCAGATAATGTAGCTTTGAACTCAAGGCCCCAAGTGCTCGTTTAGGCTTGGGATGAGTGGGAAGGCCTGGTCAGAAAGACCAATATCCTTGTCCCCATGAGAGAATAATTGGTCCCACATGTGTCAATCCTATGGGACCAACGCCAAGTGAGAGGTTGTTTGGACAACCATAGATGGGAGCAGTGTCTAGGCTGTCAGGTAGGTCAATGTCTAGACTATCAGGATAACCCATGGAGCATGTGATAACACTCTTCCCTACTACAACCTTGCTTTTTCTTGACTCATATTTCACTTTTATGTTGTGGGCCTCTAGAAGTGTACTAGCATTTAATGCTATTTTGATCTTATTACCTTTGTTCTTATGTTGGATGTTGTCATGTGTTAGTTGATGCTTTTTTATGTTGTCTTATGTTGGTTATTTTATATCTTGGATACATATTGGGTGGATATTTCTTGTGATGGAGGTTATCTTGTGTTATTGTTGTTCTCGTTGTGAAGTCTTGTAATCCTTATTTCATTCAATGGTTTTTGTTGGGGGTCCTTCTTGTCATTTCCTAGCATGGGGAGTGGGCCTTCAGGTCCACATGGTTGGGTGGAACGTGCTATGCACCCCATCGGGTCCCCAACCATTGATCGAGTTGTATAGAGTTGAAGCCTGTTGCAAAGACTCCAAAGATATTGCAATATTGAAACTAGTCGTCATGATTTGTACTCTGACATATCATTTATCTATTTCATGCTATCGTACTTTTCTCGTACATATTGATAAGTACTATTGTAATGGTGTAATCCTTGAGCATTATAACTTCATGATATTAATGTATTGACCATGTTCATGTTATTATCTTTCATATATGATGTAATGATGTTGATACAAAAAGTAATGCAGTCATGTAACGCCAAGGGATTTGTTATATGTTGTTCATGTATAGTTTCATTTCAAGTATAGAGTGTTAATATCATGTTGCATGCTTGTTAAATAATAATAAAAAAATGTACAATAAATGTTTGATGTATTAGTTTCCTTTGGGGTTGCATGGCAGGGCGTTACATGGAAAAGGTGGTTGTTGGCTGCTTTGGGAATAGGGTGGCATTTTTTGTGTTGTGTGGATAGAGAAGGTTGCGGAAATTAAACGTTGGTTTGCATCAACATTAATAGTTGTATACTTTGCGTGTACTGGCGATGGTTGTAATAACAACTACCATTTAACGCCTTGGGGAACAAAATGAATGTCTGAGAAATTTTCAATAAGGCATTATCTGGTGTTGTTCTATTGCTATAACTATTATGAGAGTTGGCCCATTTGAGAAACTTTGTAGAGTACATAAGCTAGATTAAGCTTCATGCAACTGTGAAAGTGGAGTGGAAATTATTTATATTTTGCATGGATGGATGGTTGGAAATGCAAAACAAAAGTGTCACCTGTGATAATATTTTGCCTGTTTTTGTGCAGGGAAGTTGGCGAGAAGATGTGTGTTTGAAGCAAGTGCAAAGAGGTGCATGTGGAGGAAACCCTTGGTGATATTGTTTGATTTGTGGTTACTTAATCCTATGCGAGGCTATATTGTTCAATTTCCATAAAAGATGACTATTTAGTTATTTCAAATTTTGATAAGCTATTACTAAGAAAATACAATATATTTTCTAAGAACAAAATATTGTGTCATTTATGGTTCACATTTTGTGTGTACATATGCTTTTGCATGGATTTGATACTATGATTTTTTGTGGGTTTTTGTTTATGGTTTCCATTCTCTAGCTATGTTTGTAGGCTTGGAGAAACAAGGCATCCTAGAGAAAGCTGGTGGAAAGAGGTTTGTTTGAAGCAAGTGGGAAGATGTACATATCAAAAAAACTATTTTCCATATTGTTTCATTTGTAATCCCCATTTTGTAATGATATTTTTATTTATGGAATATTATTATGAAGTAATATTAGTTAGCTGAATTTTGATAAGATGTCATGAGGAAAAGACTATATTGTTTGTAGAAATGATTATTGTTTTGGTTTAAGGTTCACATTTTGTAATACATGTGGTTTTGCATGGGTTCCTAAGAACATCATTTTTGTGTTTTGTAGGTTTCTCCACAGCTAAGATTGATCTTGAGCCAATATTGTTTCATTTATGGCTTTCATTTTATGGTTATGGTTTCAACAGAATAAAATAGTTAATCCTACACACTTTTTGGTAGCTTCCATTGGACATTGTTGATTATAGTTCTCTTGCTTAAGCTATATTGTTTCATTTTTGAGAAGGTGTTGTTAAAAATGCTAATATATTGTTTCAATTTTTGATGAGGTTTTGTTGAGAAAGGATTGTATGTTTGTATGGGTTTATAATTGTCAATTTTCACCAGGTTTCTATTTAATGTTTGTGTTTTGTGGGTATGTTTTGCAGAATAAAATTATTAATGTTATACTTAGTTTTTTGTCGATTATTTATTGTATAAATTGAATTATATTGTGTGCATTTTATAAGGTTATATTGAAAGGATATAATATTGTTTGAATTTTTGATAGAAGATTATTGTTGAGACTATATTGCTTGTTAAAAGGAATATTGTTTCATTTATGGTTGTGTTATGTGGCTATCATTTTGCATGGGTTTTGTGGCTATGGTTTTGTGGGTTTCTATGTCTGGGTCACTGTTGAAACCAATGTTGGTTGATTTGTGGCTTTCATTTTGTGGTTATGGGTGGAACATAATGAAATAGTTAATGTTGTACACTCCATGTTTGGTTACATTAGGTATTGTTGATTATTGTTCACTGTCTTAGGCTATATTGTATCATTTTTTATAAAGTGTTATTTGAAAATGTTTATTGTTTCAATGGCGAATTTTCAATAGGGGTTTGTTTAGAAATGAGTATATTTTTTGATGGGGACTGCAGGGAAATACAAAGGAAAAGAAATAATTAGGGAAAAGGCTTCAATGTTGTATATAACAGTTAATATGAAGTATATCATTTGAAGTATTCCATGTCAAGTTTTAGGCAAATAACTATTTTCAGAAAATAATAAACATTGGGAAGAGCACATATGTACATTGCTCACATCTACTTTGACTTACATACAAATCTACACACAGTGAAATTTAATATTGTCTCATTTATGGCTTCTATTGTGTGTAAATGGTTGCAATATATTAAATTAGTTTGTGTTATTTCCCACAACACAATCTAATTGTTGTTCGCTTGCATTGCATGAACAAAGTTGCACACTTATACAAGCCTGCTCCCCTTTCTTGCACTTGCAATGGCTGGTAAAGCCACATAACGATAGTTAACAATGGTTGGTTGAAAATTATATAGAAACGATTTGATTACTTGATGGTGTCGTTCCATCTGCTTGTGGGAATGCATTTAACTAATGAGTGGATGCAAAGAGGTGATATATACTTATCCGCCTTTTATTTTTTGTTGAGACATCTTTAGAATGTAATATAAGATTTCCACTATTCTAAAGTTATGTTTCCTGCATCTAATATCATGTATCTCAATTTCTATGCATAGTTGAAATAAAATCAATTGTTATGATAGTGAAGAATGCCTTCTAGATAACAATGTAAACTATATAATATTAACTATTTTATTATGCATTGGGGAAATGGGAATATAGCTTAAAAGCTAATTGTGTCATAGAAAAATGGCCCTTGTCATTTTCATGGCCTTTTAGGTCTTATTTCAATATATTTTTACATGTTGCTGTAATTTTATGTTATAAAAGCACTTAAAGCCCAGATATGCTTATTTTTTAGTATAAAATTAAATGTTGACCTTGCAGAATATTGTAAGTGTTATGAAACGCTTTCTACATTATTCCCTATAGACTCTATTTAATATAATCCACCTAAAAATCCCCCTTTGACACATCAACAAGCCCCATTTTTAAGCTTTATTAATTCTTGTAATCAAGATTCACACTTTCCTAGGCATTTTTCCCTTATTTATCTCTTTCTTATGTCCTATTGGACCTCTTTATACACTCCTAAGCTTTAATTAAGTGTATTTTTTAATATAACCCTGACACATAAAATTAAATGGCATTTAATTCTTGACACCTAAACACATGTCCTAGGTGGGACCCCTTCGCCATGGGTGGTGAATGAGTCCACCTTGGCTCAAAATTCAAAATAAGTCAAATTTCTTTTAGGATTTATTCAAAATTATGCTTGATGTTGGCCCGTGGTGATATATGAGCAGGTACTAAGACACAAGATTTGTATAAATAAGCTAATTTCACCTAATTTTACATCCATCTAACATCCAAGCATTTATTCACTCACATATTCATTCGAGCACTCATTATAGCATTTAATCATGTATTTTGCAATAGATCATTAAGCAATTATTGAAACATCTTGGAGCAGCGATTGACATTGATTCAGACTTGCAAGTTCAAGGGTTTTTGGTAAGTTTGCAATACTTTTATGTTATTCATCTATCATTTCCCTTGCATTTCAATTATTTTTATAGGGTTTGATTACCAAAGTGGGGTTTGACCAAGGCAAACCCCTATTTGCTAACCCTCCAACATTTTCCCCCTTTTTGCATGTGTTTGCAACCTTTGTTTTGTAGATTTAACAGGTTTAAAAGGTGTTGAAAAGTGGAATCAAGTCAACTAGGCTCTTCAAGTCATTTTTCCATATTTTCATGCTTTTTGAGTGATTTGTGTCTATATTTTTGTAGAATTGACTTCGACAACCTGCCATTCAGACTTTACCAAATCTAGTGTTGCAAAGTTGTTGCCTAATTTTCCAAAAATCCAAGAGTGGACTGATTCACCACCCTTGGTGAATGAGTCCCACTTGAGATCACATAGAATTAAGTTTTTATTTAGATTATGGATCCACATGGAACCAAAGAGCACCATTTCTAACAACTTTTACTAGCGGGGTGGATTGATTCGGCACCCTTAGCGAATGGAGTCCCCTTTGTGAATTTTAATTGACTTGATAGGCTTTATAGACATCCAACCCGTCAATTTTGATCCTAGGTACTTTTCAATTTTTATTATACTTTTTGTTTTGCATAATTTATTCATTTTTCATGTTGTTTGCATATCACATTGTGTTTCCAAACAATGCATAAATCTTAGTTTTACATCAATTTAGATTAATTTCATTTATTCAATTGCATTTAGTTAAGATCATTTAGGCATTACATAATCTCTCATTCCATATTTGAATGAACTTGTTAGAATTTTAGCCTCTTTTCTCTATCCTTTTAGGTGAAAAACCGTAGAAGTGCTAGAGATACTTGGAGGACCCTAAAAATATCAGGTTCATTTTGGTGAACCCGATGCTTGAGAACCTTGCACTTTCTAATTTCTTTGGCATATTGCATATTAGAATTTATTTTTCATTACAATTCAATTAGGACATTATTTTGATTTTGCATTCTAACTACTATTTTCCATTAGTGAAACTTAGATTAGATTTCATTCTTGCATCTTATATAATTGAAAAATTAAAACTTTTGCATTCTATATTTCTCATTAGATTCTGTTTTTGCATTGCATACATCTAAAATTCTGAAAATCATAAAAAACTTGCATACCGGGATTCATTCACCACCTAGGGAAAATCAGTCCTTCTCCAATTTTCCAACATTTGTTTTAGGCATTTTCTGGCATTGTTCATTGCATTCTATTTTTTGTACTTTCAACTTGATTACAGTTAGAAGTAATTTTTTTGTTAGCATTAGTTTTCCTTGCATTTGAGTCACCTTCCTCCTTTGTAGTATTTGTATGAGTGTTTGGTATTCCATTGATAATACTTTGGTGAGAAGAAGTTCTAGACTCATGGCATCCCATGATAACACTTTCGTTGTGGACCTTGGGATCTCATGAGCTCCTACTCCTAGTATGGAGAATGGTGTATTAGGCACTGAAAATACTACTATGTCTTCAACCTTTCAACCAATCCAAGATGAAACGCAAACAACTCTCAAGATAGGATTAATATTCATGAAGAATTTGCACACTTACAACATGAATTGACTCTTGAGAATGCATCCAAAACTTCTATACCTACCATTGATAACCTTCATCAGTTGCTTGAACATGATGATGGTTTGATAGTTTTAAAGAAGATTGTTGAGATTTGTAATAAAACTGTTCCTCCTAATACCCAATCTGCAATCCATCCTATTATTCAAGGACCTCAACTTCCTCCCCCTTCCACTATTACATCAATTCCAACCTATACCCCACCCCAAGTCACTACTACTTTACAATAGGCTACTCATGCGGCTCCTTCTTTCACTATTCCACCTAGCATTCCTTCTTCACTTGTGGCATCACAAATCCCTTCCACCACATTCACACCTCTGAGCATCCGTTTCACCTCCCCTACTATACCTTATCCTCCATCACCATTTTCTCTTCCACCACAACCTACATATCATGATCCTGTCATTACCCAACTCCTTAACACAGTATCATGCATGCAAGATCATATTTTTTCCATTAGGCAAGGTCAACCCACTCCCATCACACATCATGTCTGTAGAATTCCATTATCCTTAGAGATATTGCATGCCCTAATGTCACAAGGGATAGAAATTCCTCTGTTTGAGAAATATGGAGGTAAAGGAGACCCTGTTAATCATGTTAATGCTTTCACAACTTTATGTAGTGACTTTGTCCTTGATGAGAGATTATTAGCCAAATTTTTTTCTAGGACTTTGAAAGATAGTGCCTTAGAGTGGTTTTCTAATTTTCCTAATCATTCCATCCGCTCTTTCAATGATTTGGTGTATGCTTTCATTAGTAACTTCTAAGTTAATATGACCCCTAAGAAAACTATGGCTGACCTCATGTGATGTAGACAAAACACAGATGAAAATATTATTGATTTTATCTCATGATATCAATATGTGTATTCCCAAATTGATGTTAAGATTCATAATGCACATCTATAGAAGATTTTCATTGAGAATTTGCATAGAAACCTTCAGGAGAAGTTAACTATGATGAAATTACCTTTGTTCATGCATTTATGCACAACCTTGTGTGAATATCATAACTTGGTTTCAAGTCGTGATTCCACATCCACTTCTAGGCTGAGCGATAAACCTAAAAACACCTATAACAACAATAACAATAACAATAAACAAAATTTCAAAGGCCAGAATAGAGGATTTACTACGGTTTAACTCACCTTCACAACTATAGTACCCAATCAATTCAAAGTTCCATGGCCCTTTGTTAAGTCTATTATGCCTTATCAATATGGGGACCTAATGAGCAATTCACTCCTCTACTGATTTCCTCCATAATATCATGAACCGAATTGCTCAAAAACATATGCTCCTTTACCACTTGTGTCACTTGATCAATGACCATTATCACCTTCACTACGACCTAATGATTGTTATCCACGCCATCATCAATAGATATGACACTAAACATTACAAGTGTCTAAAACATTTAGTTAAAGACCTCATTGATTCGGGTCATTTTTCCATCATGAGTGTTAATGATCAAGGCAATATGTCCATTACACACCCTAACCAAAATTTATAAATTTTCACCAACCT
>VDFB02212047.1:0-12396 GCA_007258455.2 Sequoia sempervirens
TGATTATGATTAATTACAAATGAGAGACCCCTTGGTTATATAGCTAAGGTGAGAACATAGAAGGGCATAAGATTATGACAAGTGTCGTAATCTTATGACATGAAACAACTATGAAGACCTATCACTCCATTTAAGGTGGAGAGATAATCACATGATGTGTCCACAAAAGGTGGAAGTGATGAGGTAATGACATGTCAAGTCCACCAAAAGTGGAGATTCTCCAACAACCTCCTATGTGGTCCCTAAGTAAACTTAACTAAGGTGTAATTATGACCTAGGACAAGGGTACAAGACGACATTACCCAACAATATTTAAATAGAATCAATTTACATGTGAATCTAATGATAATTTAGAAAAAAAAGAAATTTCTAAAAAATGTTTAAATAAAAGATTTCAATCTAGCATCTAAATCTATAGAATGTATTAATACATTGCTTTAAAAATATTTGTTGACGTATCAAACTCATTTGCTAATTTATGTGTGGGGATATTTTCAATTCCCACATGGAAAACCTAGATGCTTTATGATTGCTAAGGAGGTACTTGAGATTTTAAATCATGATCGTATATTATCATCTTAACTATGTAATTCAGGGAACATATAGAGTAATATACAAAAAATGACCATAATTTTAGACATGTGGTCTCTAAAATTTATTTGATATGGTAGGATCCTCCTATGTAAAATTTAAGGGATATATTATATTTGAGCATTTGCATCAATTAGCTTGTAAGTATGTGCCTAAGCATAGAATAGCACTATAATCTAGATAATTTATATCATTAAGACATTTATGAGTATCAAGTACCTAGAAAAATGTGGTCTATTACAACTTGAGTGTTGGGAATTGATATAAAATCAAAATTATTTGTTATTTTGGAGTTTATAGGATTCTAGGATAGAAAAGCTACAATATTAGAAGATAGAACACTATAAATGATTTTTTCCTTGATTTGAATAAGAATATTAGTTATTTTCTCTCTTTATTTTTACAATTCGAGATTGTAAATCTATGAATCTATTTCATTTTATGTTAATAGGCTCCTTTCATAAGAGAAATAATTTATTATGTTTCAACTTGTGATATTTTGTAACTTATGAATATGAATTTATCAATTGTAGATTTGTGCATGAAACATGGTGGTCTCTTGGAGATATCTATTTTCAAGTTGTGCTAAGATAAATTCACTTGGTTTCATGGATCTCTTAAAGAGGTTATAATAAATTGGTGGTCCACATTTAGATAGTGATACTATCTAATAAGTTTTCAAAATATATTGCCTTGATTTCCAACCAATATCAAAAGGGTTAGAAATAATAAAATACTTTAGGTAGATAGTATAAGAAAGTAAAGATATCAAATGAACCAAATAACTCCAACTCTTATGCTAAAAGAGTAGAAACTAAAAGGAGTACCAAGTGGGGTTACTAAAAAATGGTAGACACAAGGAGTCAACATATACGAAGAAATAAATAGAATCTCTCATTGAACCTCTTTTAAAATAAACATAATAAAGTTTATTGAGTTGTTAAGTGGGACCCCATCCTCCCACAACATAAGAAAAGTATTAATTAAATATCTCAAAACTATTTCCTTTTCATCACCTTCTCCAACATGGATACTTTATTCAAGTGATATGAACAACATGGTTGCATCAAGAAACACTTTTCTTAACATAAGTGATGCTTTAATCTCAATATTGACATGGATAATGTTTCTACAATTGATGTTATGTAGAGTACTCTAGTTAAGATGAATAGAGGAAACTTCAATATTATTCTATGTGTGCATTTATTATCATCCCACCTTCCTTCCATCTATCAACTTACTCATATAGGGTTATGGAAGTAGATCAAATTTATTACAAAGGTAATCACCATTAGGGATCTTTAGGATGGTTCCCATTTTAATCTTGAAAAGGTAGAATTGAAGGATTTTTTATATATCTTTTTATATTTTTTTCTGGATTCACCTTTCAAAGATCTTCTTACCCTCATTAATGAAGCGGATAAAATATGGCATGACTACAAGTATTGATATATTTAGTAGTTGGAAAGTGACTAAATGGTGAAAGGACTTTTAGAGTGAATAATTTATCTATTCACTATACTTAAGTGTACATAGCTTCCAATGAGGTTAGACAACATCTTGTCTAACTATATGTACAACCTTTTAGGCCTCTAGAGATTACCAAGTTATTTGGTAAACCTCGTGCACATACCTTTTGAGGTTGGAAGATTTTCCATCTGACTTCAAAGGTCACTCAACACTTGGCATCAAGATTGATGACTTGGTCAAATAGGTTGTTGGTTTACACATTCCTAATGATCTGTAGGTTGACAGCTATAGGAGACTTGTCTACTCGTTTGTGCCACATCATGGGGCACTTGTCAATCCACATGATAGGTGGATTGCCTCTTTCTTGCCTATACATGCAGGGCTCCCTTATTTGTACATTTAAATCAAATAAGTACATATTTAGATTGTTCACTATGCTTGTTTTTTCATCTTATTAATTTCCTATTTTTTATATGGTATCAGAGATCTAGGGACAGATATTTGTAGGCCTTAAGGTGAACAAAATTTATTTTATTTGTATTTTGTGAGATTTATTTCATTACTGTGTATTAATCATCTACAAGAAAGCTTGGAATGGGTTTCTTCGTGGAATTGACCCCACAACCCCAACCATGAAGCGAGTGACGTTTGAATCTCTGCTGCTGGCTGAAGTCTATGCGTGAGCATTGTCTGGAGTGTTTGACTTTGTGCTTGCGGAGGCTCTAACATCTGCTACGGCATAATTATGACCTGTTCCTAGTAATTACAGGCGGCGATTTTACAAGGACCCATGCGAATTGCTAGCAAGGGAGGCAAGATTTTTTTGCTAAGAAGAGGGCACAATTTGCAGCTCGAGAAGCATCATCAGAGGGAAGGATTTGCAAACCAACCAACGCCATTTTGTGGCACAATTTACAGGTGGAGGAGAGGTGTTTCATCAGAGGAGGGGTGTTTCATCTGTATACCGTGACCTCTGCCCACTTAGCACGCTGGCGTGTTGGTCATTTTCACCCAAATCTGACTGGTGATTCCGTTATGTAGCCCCCCACATCCCTACAAAATCTAGGTGTGACCAGCTATCCACCAAGAGATTACTTTGTCAAACGTAAAGGGCTATGACCATATGCAAGCATAGTCCAAAGAATATGAACGTTGATGTGGATGATTCTTAAATCGAGTCGACATGAGGGAGAGTATCTGCTCTCTTGTGCTCTCTTGAATTGGTCAAAGAAGGCGTTGTTGCTACAAAAGCGTGCATCTGCCATCTATATTCCAACAGAGGCGACATCACCTTTGGAGGTGCCCACATCTACCAGTTACTCTCAACTTTCTTGTAATTTGCAGTAGGTCAATTAAATCTTTTGCTGCGACCTTCACGCTTTGTTGGAGAGAATTAATCCCCACGTGGCCTCATAGTTTTTTAAGCATTTTGTTTTTGCTGTCATCTATTATAACATATCACTCTAACATTTATTGTGACATTTGATAGCTTTTTTATTAAAGAAAAAAAAGTGTGGTTAAATTAAGCTATTAGGATTTACAAATGCTTGAAAAAGGGGTGGGGGGGAGCTTATTTCATTTTACGATAAATTGCAAATGAGGAGGGGGAGGTTCATTTTAAGTTTTTGTCATTTTTTAGGTTTAAAAGACATACTTATTCTATGTCTTCTTAATCCACCTCATGACATAAACTTGTAAGAACCCAAAACAACAAATAAGTTTGTAAATGCACTCACATATAGTGCCACAAAAACTAAATGTGTGTTCCATATGGAGGAAATTTTGTGCTTACATTGAATTATAAAGTGTAATGGGGTTTGTGTAGAGCCTTGATTTTACATCACGGTTATGGATCCTTGTGTTTCTTGCCACATGGTGTGTGTTACCATGATTTTCACATCACAACAATGGATCCTCATGATTTTTACCTCGTGTGTGTGCCTTGATGCACACCCTTTTTCAGTTTCTTGTATATCTTTTGGACCTAATTTTGGGTCTACATGCCTTGCACACTTGTATGCTTGATTTCAGTTGGTCTTCTTATATCTCTTAGCATTAAGGGGGGATTATGACACTGTTATGCTAATTCTTCTTTCAATGGAGTAGTGGAGGAACCTTCTACTTTGGGGGGTTACATGACCATCTATCTTTATCTCTCATATGGGGGATTATTTCATTGGATCACATTTTGTGAGATTCTAGTACTTATGTAGATCACAATGATGCACCTTTTAGTAGTGTACATATGTCACTCGTGCATTACTCTAGAATCATAGTACTATCTATATTTTCAACTTCATAGGTATCTATGTATTCATGGTTGAGTACTGTTCATATGTTCACTCATGTAGCTTTATGTATCTCTTATCTTCATCTACATTTCTTGGAGGTTTGTTGATTCTAACAAACACTAGTTCATCTTCGGTAGAGTTTACAACTCAACATGCTTTATTATTTCTTCATCATGATGTTCCTATCATCATGGGACATCTTTTCAAAAGGTCTTAAATCCCTCTCTTTCTCTTTTATGGAGAGTTTTGTTCTCAGTATATTTTCTCCTTTCTCTCCATTTGTGAGAGAACGCATTATACATGGGTACCTCACCAGGCCTTGTAGATGAGAACCATTTCTATCTATTTTTACTTGTTTGATCTTCCTAAGTATCACTTAAGATGGGGTGTTAGAGTGAATGATTTATCTATTCACTATACTAACGTGTACTTAGGTTGGTGAGGTTAGACATCATCTTGTCTAACTGAATGTGGAACCTTTTAGGCCTCTAGAGGTTACCAAGTTATTTGGTAAACCTCATGTACATACCTTTTGAGGTTGGATGACTTTCTATCTCACCTCAAAGGTCACTCAACACTTGGCATCAAGGTTGATGACTTCGTCAGATAAGTTGTTGGTCTACACATTCCTAGTGATCCATAAGATGACAACTATAAGACACTTCTCTACTCATTTGTGCCACATCATTGGCCAATTGTCAATCCACATGATAGGTGGATTGCCTCTTGCTTGCCTATATATGCAAGGCTTCCTCATTTGTACATTTGGGTTGACTAAATACATATTTCAGTTATTCATTATGGAGTTGCAGTTGGGTACCAATTTTACGGCCCTTATGATTTTTAAAAGCAGCTTGCATTATAATGCGCTCGTTATTTCATGTTAAAGACAAAGAAAAAGTGAAATTATTTGCCTTGGAATACCAACCCAAAGGCTTGGACATTCCCAACAAGGCCAGAGACATGTTTTTGCAAATTCTACAATTTTTCACATAATCGGGTCCGTGCTCACCTTCAAGATTGCATCTAGTTCAATATTGACAAAATCGAAAACATGGGTAATGTTAGGTTCTATCTTAGCTATCCAACGATGTAATTTTTTTCACTTTTTGACAATGTTAAGCCTTTCATCCATAATTTATTTTGTTTGTATGTCTATTTTTTGCCAAAAAGCAATGTTTAGTGTTTTTTTTGTTATAAATTAACCGTTCATCAAAATTTCAAATAAATTACATTTTTAGAAACTAGACTCCATTCTAAAAATTTAAAAAAAGAAAAGAAAAAATCAATTATTTTCAAAAATTTGTAGAGGGGCCAAAGTGCTTTTCAGGAAGTGCCCACTTAGAAAATTAGTAAAAATCAAATATTCATTAAAAAATTATCAGAAAAATTGTGCACCAACTAGATGCTATTAGCTAACTTCTGACTGTAGCGATTTTAAAAATACTACAAAAAAGTTCACCGTGCTCAGGTCGTACAAGAGTTGCTATGTTATGTTTTTCTGACAAAAACAACACCAATTTCTATACATCCCTCTTTTGAACCCCTTAATCTCAACCATTTTCAAAATAAATTAGTAGTTTAGAAAGTAGACTCGGAGCACTTCGATCCTTGTTTTTGTTCCATCTCAAAATTTTGAGTGTAACTATCCTCAATTTCACGTCCAAGGTCAATATTTCCTGATTTTAGAAAAAAAGTGGCCACTTAAGCCCCCTTTTTGGGAACCATCTTGGTGCACTTACCCTATGCTTGTTATTTTATCTCATTAATTTCCTATTTCCTCTAAGGACTACCTCAAATATCCTTTTCGAAAGATATTTTTCATGGTTTTACATTAGGAAAGAATCCTAAAATAAATATGACAAAGGAAATACAACGAAATCTTCAAAAAATATTGAGTTGATACATAGTCATCTAGTATGTCTTTTGTACTTTATAATTTAGTAAATTTTAATATCTCCTTACATTCATAAATTATTTCTCAAATTTCACAATGGTCTATTTTATTCACAAAAATAATGAAGTGTTTGGAAATTTTCAACACTCCAAGTTCTTAACTAAGAAATGAATAGACATGATCATTAAAATTAATTGAATTGATAATGGAAAGATTATGTCAATCATTAATTTGAGGACTTATATTATCCTAAAGGGGTGAATCTTCAACATGATGTTATGTATATCCCACAATAGAATGTAGTAACATAAAAGAATAGATCCCTCAAAGAAATGGTCATCCTACACATAAGGAATTGTTTTAGATATTGATTCTAATTTAAAGATAGAGAAACCTCATCCTCCTACTCCAAGTTATTGTCTAGAATATATAGAATTCATTAATATTTCCACTTTATCTACTCTTCCAGTTTGAGCTCATTAGACCATATGGTAAATAAGTGTATCAATTGAAGATCCTACAAATAGTAGGACTTGAAAATAATATAAGGATTTGGCTCATGCACACATAAATTAAAATATTTTGATCCAATTTGTTTTGAGTAAGTAAAAGGTATTTTTGAATTGGATTTAGCAATAGAGGAAGACTACACTTCCTTGATCAACAATCACATTTCAATCTAGTCCCATTTTGTAAGGGAAGAAAAATGGTATGATGTAAGTGTTGCAAGATGGTGTATCCCTTGGTCTTCTCTGTGTAGTGTAGCACTTGGGTTTTTGACATGGATTAACTACATCCTATGGATATTGTATAAATATGACAGTTGTATCGAACATAAACAGGTTGATCTTTTGGTTCAGCGACAACCACCAATGTAATAATAGGTATCAAAGCTAAGGTCACAAGTTTGAACCCCTCGCTTGTGCTGGGGGGATTGTTGCAAGATGGTGTGTCCCTTGGTCTTCTTTGTGCAAAGCAACACTTGGGTTCGTGGCATGGCTTAACTACATCCTGTGGATCTTGTATAAATCTGACGGTTGTATCAAGCATTAACAAGACAACCTTTTGGTGCAACGGCAACCACCAATGTAACAATAAATTGAATTTTAAAATAATTATGCAATAAAGGGATATGATGATAGTAGAAATCATGGCTTATTGCTAAAGGATTCTTACAATTGATTAGCATAGATTATACTAAGTCATCCACCTCACTCTAGCAATTTGTGTTGCTCACTATTGGTTTCTATATGAAATGGATGTGAATATTAAATTTATTTATGCTGATCTATAAGAGGAAATATGTATGACACAACTATATTGATTTATTAAATATTATTCCTTGGTATGAAAACTTCCAAAATCTCTCTATGGCCTCAAATAAGCAAGCCTCTACACCTATCCCCAAAATGAATTCCATCTAGTTCACTTTGTCCATTGTTATTGCTCATTATTAGTTCATTTATCAAATTGATGTGAAGACTACATTTATTTATGGTGATTCATAAGATAAAAATATATATGACATAACCATAGTGATTCATTCAAGATTCTTCCTTGGTATGAAAACTTTAGAAATCCCTTTATGGCCTCAACAAGCACCTAGGACTTGGTATGAAAAAAATCCCTCATTCAAGATTCTTCCTTCTTTCTCTTTGTTTCGGTTGGTGTTACTTTGACTCTAATTTATACATTCTATGGAAGGATTCTAAACTTCCCATCTTAGTGTTATACTTTAAGGAATTGACAATCACTAGGAATTTTTTTATCCATGATTGGTTCTATATACATTCTACTATACATGAAAATTTATCTATGATAGACTTGGTATTGTTATATACCTCCTTGGGATTTAGATTGCTCAAATTAATTTTGGGATAAGTATTTCTCAACCCAAATACACTTGTGATCTACTCCTAATATTCCTAATAGCTTATTTCAATCCCACCCTAACTCTCTTTTTATTAGGTGTGAAATAGGATGCTCATTATTTGATTCCTCATATTTATGTTACCTTTTATCAACAACTTATGAGGATTCTCATATACCTCATACATATTCATCATAGTACTTTTTATAATGTTGTCATGCTATCTTTATTTATGCATGATCCTCATGAAATTCAATAAAAATTAGTAAAATATATAATACACTATGTATAAGGGACACAATCATTTGGGATACACTATGTAGCAGGTCAAGAAATTTTTTTAGTAGGATACACAAATTGTGATTGGGATCATAATTCCAAGGATCACAAGTTCACATCTAGCTACATTTTTTACCTTGGATTTAGTACTATATGTTGGTTAAGTAAAAATTAATATGATATTTCTCTCTCATATATAAAGATAAGATATAAAAGGGCTGTGAGTGCTACTTTAGAGGCAATTTGGCTTCATAACATCCTAACAAAGTTTGGCATCACCTAGTAACTACCATTCATCATCTCCTATGAAAACTAATGTCTTTCTTCAATCTCAAGAAATATTATTCAACATCAACGAATAAAATATATTGATATCCAAATACACTACAAATAAGATCTTATATAGGAGAAAATCATCAATATTTAGTACTATCCTATACTAGAGAAGATTGTAGAAAATTTCACTAACTATTTCTATTGAGAACATATATTAATCTTCAATATATTTTATGGGTGTGAGGGACTATCAATTTTGGGGGGATATCTAGTCTTTCCTATATAATTTTCATTCTCCCCTTGTAGAGGGTAGACTCCTTTTTGTAATGTTGTATTAGATACTATATTTTGTGAGTATCTACTTTTACTCAAGTATTTCCATAACTATTTTTTTAGTCATGAGCTACACTTGTGGGTGGTGTTGGTTTAATTATTTATTCATTACACCTTAGATTAATTTTACAAGTAATTTATGTTGGAAATAGGATGCCACTTAATTGCAATCCTAAACATTATTTATTTCATGTATCTCCTAAGTCCTTGGAAAGTGTTCCCCAACACTAGGATTAGAAAGAGATTAATATTTGATGTAATAATCATGTTAATTGACATTTGCAATTAATTCTAAATGTTAGGAGCATGTGAGGGCATTCAATATGAGTTCCTAAATAATAAGGGCACATCGGGCACCCACATGGTAGGTGACACTCACCCTGAGTTTAGTTGACTATTCAGAGTAAGAGATGACACTTTTGAATGCATGTAAAGATCATAGGAGTTAGGGTTTGATGTTTGCATGCATGAAGTTTAGTTTAGTTCAGTTTAGATTAGTTCAATTCATTTTAGTTCAGAATCAGTTTAGTTTAGTTTAGTTCAATTCAATTTAGTTCAGTTATGGTTCAGTTATCTTCAATTAGTTTTAGTTGAATGCTAGTTAACTTCAGTTAACTTAGAATGCATGACTAATGACTTGAGTTGCATGATAGATAACAAGGACTACCTTCAGTTAACAGGGGATGACCATTCTTGCATGAATGGTGTACAAAAATGTTTCAGTTAATAGGAAATGACTTGGACCCAGCTTGGGCACCAAAGTTGGCTTCTTGGAATTAACTCCATTGCATGTTAAGATATTTTAGAAGGCTAAGTTAAGTGGGCCCACTCTTGGGCACATACTTTGAGGATGAAGCCGTGAAGATATTTACAGAATAAAGGTTGAGTTTGTACTTCAGTTTGGGATGCCCAAATGGATGAAGATGAGGATTTGACATTGTTCTTCATGACATAACTTTAGTTGCAAGAGATAGGAATACCTTTTAGGGATATGTCTTGAGCATTGTAATTGTAACTCTTGTTGAGTTTACAAAGTTGTTTAATTCCTATTTATCTCAAGCAAGTTGAAGAGAGTTATTATCAGTTTTATTGTAGGTTGTGAAGAAGATTTGGTGAAGGAAAAAGAATCATTCTCAAGCAAGAATTGGAGTTATTGTAATCTACTTGAGAGATTGAATAATAAATTAATTCTTGGTGAAGTTTTTTCTTGAAAGGCTTTCTCCACGGTATATGCTTGTGTAATATTTCTAAGAAAACACCTCAATTTTCAACATTTGGTATCAAAGTTGACGTTGGGTAGAGTATTGAGACGCATTTCTCTTAAAAGATTGAGTTGTTTTTATTTTTGTTATTACTGATTTTGGAAAATAGCTTTGTTACAATGAATTCTTGTTTTAGATATTGAAAGGTTCAATGGATCTAACTATGAAATTATGTGAAACTAAAAATGGGAGATCTTCTTGAGAGAAAGAGAGAGATTAGTGGTTAGTATTAATAATGAGACAAAGAAACCTACAAAGCATTTTTAGATGAGAGTTAGGCTAAGTTAGATAAGAGGTGAAACATGTGTTTTGGGACCCACCTGAGTGCACTTCTAGGGTTTTTCACCTAAAAGGATAGAGATAGGGCCTAAAGTTCTAAGGATTCACTCAAGTTATGTTATATTCAATGTTTTCTAAGCTAAATGAAGTTAACTAAACACAATTGAATAATCTAAATGGATGAAAATGAATACCAAATTGAAATTAAAGCTATGTTTGAAAACACATTTTGATATGCAAACAATGAAGTAAATAAAGAAATATCACGAGCAGAGGAAAGAGGCGAGCTTTAGAAATCCAGAAGCGTGTACACAGGTAAAGTGTGATGAATCCTAGAATGTTGTGGATTTTTGGTTGAAGTCAGCGATTTTTTCACAGTGGGACTCATTCACCCAAGGTGTAAATCAGTCCCTCCTCTTAGTGGAAAAGAGGTGTCAGAAGATGGTTTCTAGCTGGCCGAGGGGATCCAGTCACGAAAAAATTAGATTTCCATTCCCTAAGGTGGGACTCATTTTTCAGCGGTGGTGTATTAGTCTTCTCCCAAATTTCTAAAAAACAAGGAGACAACTCTACAACACCAGATCTGGAAATCATTGATTGTTGGGTTGTCAAAGTCAATTTTGTAGGAAACAGACATAAAACCTTCTCCAAGCTTGAAATGGACTTGAGTTGACTTGAAGCACCTAGTTGACTTGTAAACCAATCTTCAACACCAAAAATCTTGTCAGATTTGCACACAAAAGTCTACAAACAAACATGCAATAGGGGAAAAATGGTTGAGGGTTAGTGAATAGGGGTTTTCCTTGGTCAAACCCCACTTTTGGTAATCAAACCCTTAATAAGATAATGAAATGCAAGAGGAAGATAAAATAATAACATGCAAATGCTATCAACTTACCAAAACCTTGATAATGCAAGTCTGAAGTAATGTCAATGGCTCCTTCAAAGTGCTTGAATAGTGCTTGAAAAGATATTGCAAGATGCTTGAGATTGCTTGAATGTGTTAGGAAATTGAATGCTTGAATGAGGAAGTGTAAAATGAGGTGAAAATCACATATTTATACAATTCTTGTGCCTTAGTATCTGTTCATACCTCATCACAAGCTGACATCAAGCGATTTTGAATAAAATATCAAAAGGAAAATTTAAAAAAATTGAATTTGGGGCCGAGGGACTCAGTACACCATGGTGGAATGCAGGTCCCACCTAGGACTTGAAAATGTGTGTCAGGAAATATGTTGTATTTAATGTTATTTGATAGGATAATATTCAAAAATACACTTAATTAAGTCATATGATGGCATAAAGGGACCAAATAAAGCATGAGAAAGGGATAAATAATGAAAATATGCCTAGAAAAGCGTGAAAGCTTGTTACTAGACTTTACAACACTTCAAAATAGGACTTGATTAGTGATGAAAAGGTGGTTTTTAGATGGATTGTAATAAATAGAGTCTAGAAGAGTGTAGAAATGTCTTACAACACTTCACAACACCTTCACAAGACGTCATTCTTTGAGTTATAGTACCTAAATAAGCATGTTCAAGCCATGTTACAATATAAAATCAGAGCAACATAGTTCCAACACCATGAAACAAGACCTAAAAGGCCATGAAAATGACAAGGGGCCATTTTTCTATGGCACAGAAGGCAAGAGGAACAATTAGATTATGTCTTGCTGATGTTGTTCTCTTGAATGTTTTAGATCAAAATACTGCATATAAATTGTGGAAGAGAATAGGTGATATTTATCAAACTAAACGTCTCACCAATAAGTTATATCTGAAAAGGAAGTTGTATTCTTTAAAAATGAAAGATGGTGATTTTGTAGCACAAAATTTAAATGCT
>VDFB02212048.1:0-17035 GCA_007258455.2 Sequoia sempervirens
TTTCTTATTGCAGCAGACCCCCCCTTGCAGTGGCATCCACGTCGTGAGCAGAAGACTAGGCGTACATTAAGATCACAAGTAGAGGGCCGAACAACTAAAGGGGGGACAGATGATTTAGAAAATGATATTCCACTTCAGATTTTTTTAGCTTTAAAAAAGAAACAAAAAAAGAAGTGATTGTAATCATATCATGACAACCATATTTTGATAATATGTAAAAACTGAAAGAATGAATATTATATATTAATGAATGAATGTGAATATGTTAATTAATGAATGTTATATGTTAATGAATGAATGTTATATGTTATTAATGGATCAATGAATGAATGTTATATGTTATTAATGGATGAATGAATGATTAATGTTATATAATTGGGTATGGGGAATTGAGAGTGATGTGAGGGGGGGAGGGGTCAAAATTGCTTCCACTGTCATATGGTTGGCCCTGTTAAGTAGAGAATATTAAACTATTCTCGAAACAAAGAGAAGCTCAATAAGGTAATGCAATTTTCAATATAAGAAATTCATCATTTGAAGCATCAAACCAATATGCAAAGATGAAATAAAGTGCTTTCTTTTCACTATGGTGGAAAAAAAATGATTCTTTATACCCTGAATCCATGCTGTCCATCATAATTTGAAGTTGTTTCCATTCCAATGTTCTGAGTTTAGTTTGTTTGTATGGCTTTGTATGAATACCACATTGTGTTGTGTGTGGATTTGGTTTCAAAGCTCCGTTTCTTCTATTTTAGTGGTGACATAACTCTAAAATTTGACTTTTGTGCATAACATGTTAGTGGAAAAATTGATAGCTCTGAATGGTTTAGAGGCTCAATTGAGATAGATACATGGATATTTGGATCTTGTTGTTTATGGGAGGCTTTGACTTAACCATGAAATTTTGTACCATCTATAGGTATGCAAAAGATTCTCTACTTACATTCATTCTTGATCATAAATGTTGTAAATGATATTAATGCTTCAAACTTAAGATTCATTTCATTATTATAATGATAAAAATGTTATACTTTGCTATACATTCAAGCATTCTCTTTTCCCCTACCCTTTGCTCTCTCCCCCCTCCTTTTAATAATTTTTTTTGTCATAAAAGATTCACATTTTTGTCTCATTTACACAAATTTATCTGAAGCGCTAGGAGTGAATAAAGATATGTAAAAGATGATGGATTATTTCTAAAAAACAACTTTCCATCTTATATCTAGTTAAATCCTTAATATTTGAATAGTTTAGAGCTTGGATAATTCTTGTATATGCATGTGTAGCAATAAGGGAGCCTATGTGAAGATTGAAATTTAAAACATCACTTTGGTATTTTTCCTTAGGTAGTGAAATGATATTTTGTGTAATACAAACCTACACACACATTGATATTTTTTGGCATTGCATTGAAGAATTTTTTTTCTCTTATACCTACCCTTGGCTAGACATGGAGGTATATAATATTGGTTTATGGGTTTATTCTGTAAGTAGTTAATTTCACAGAGGAAGACTAAAATATTCTTAATGTCATGTGTCAGGTGTGAAAGCATATGAATCACTTGCTAAAGGCACCATTTTGTATTCATCCAAAAATGGGTTTGTTCTTTTTTTATGTTTCTTGCATATTTTTTTTAGGCTCTAGAGATGTAGCTCCACTCTTTTCCTTTGCACTTTTCATCTATATTTTGATGATTACAAAGAGATTGTCCTCATACTTTTCATGTAGATCTGCTTTTGTAACCTTATTTTCTACCAATCATCCTTAGTAAACCACCTCACATATTAAGGACCATTTCAATTAACTTGTAGTCATCCATTACTTCATATGTTGTAGGTTGTGTCTCCAGGTGCCAATAACCTCGAGGATTGGCGTAGAACTTTAATCCTGGCTAAGTGTACCTTAATCTTTTCTGCTAAGTAAAATTCTACCTTATTTTATAGTACTTTTAATGGTTAATTGAAGGTGCTTCTTTAGATCTGAGATAGTTGAACCCTGGATTAAAATATGGTATTAAATGGGCAGTATAATGATAAAATTGAGGTCCATTGAACACAAATTACTAACATAATTTACTGGACTGTGAATAGTGTTACAATTATAATTATTTCTCCTTTACCTACCTCTCTATTAATGAAAAAGATACATCCCTATAAATCTAACCATGAAAGTGTTGAAATCAAGTAGCATTTGCAGGACTTTGGAAACCATCAAACATATCTTTTTGAAATGTTTTATGCCCGTGAAATTTGGTACTTATTCTCCATAAGTCGGCTGGGTCTAGAATAGCAATGGTAAAATTAATTGGCATGATATTTTGTTTTGTAATTTCAAGCTCAAGTTTGATTGTAAGCTATTTTGGTATTTCTTATCCAATGAGATCATGTGGCATTTGTGGAAGGTGAGAAATGATGATAAATTTAAGGGTATCAAGAGGGTACTTACTGAGTCTTGCAAGAGACTCACTTTCTACTCTATTGCTTTATAGGTTTCAACTCTTGTGGAGATCTCAATGGAGAATTTCTTGAAGTCAATAACTGAAGGTGTTGCTAACAATACCAGAGAGGATCTGAGAAGTGGACCCACCTGTAGGTTGAGCTTGGAAGAGACCGTGTTGTTCCAGTAGACATTTGATGAGCTCCAGAGAGCAATTGATGAAGTTGCAAGCCCAAAAAGACATAGCGACCCCCAGTAGTTGGACCCCCAAGGAGAAACAATGGCAAACCTTGATATTGAAGAAGTCAACAATGAGGAGAATGTAATCAACACTATGTATTGTTTACGCTGATTTGAATAGCAACAACCTGTGGTGCTGTTAACAACAATTTGTATTGTCTATGCTGGTTTTGAAAACAACTGGTGCTTTTTGGTTTCTTTCTTGTTGTGTAAAGTACTGATAAGGTATATTTCCTGTTATGGAAATGCTTTGATGTTGTACTGATCCTAATGCTGGATAGGAATTTTCATGATATGTAATGGACCTTAAACTATTTTCAATACAAAAAAAAAAGATAGCAGATATTGGAAGTTCATTACATGTCTCATGTATGTGTTAGTATTTTAATTTTGTTTAAGTTGTTCAAGAGATTTATTAGGTCAAGAATATGTTCTACAAGTTTTGTTCTCTTAATGAGATCAATGTGACATTAGATCTGTCTTGCTAACGAAATTCATCGGCAAGACATGGACTATCAGAGTGAGTTTTCTATCCTATGTCGATGATTGATCTCTCACCGATGGGTTGGCTTCGATGGTCATTGCCAAGAGTCTCTGCGATGGTACATTTCAATGAATATTTTTTTTAAAAAAAATTGCATTGTTTCATCGCAATTTCGATGAAAACCACCGACGAATCACCGAAAAGGTCCGACAAAGTTGCTATAGCTGCGACGAAGGCTTCGTCATAACTCCTTGCCTAATTCGTCACAATTTTGACGAAGTCCACCAACGAATCACATAAAAGGTCCGATAAAGGATTCGTCATAACACCTTTCCCATTTCATCACAATTTCGACGAAGGACACCGACGAATCACAGAAAAGGTCCGACGAAGTTGCTTAGCTGCGATGAAGGCTTCATCGTAACTCCTTGGCCATTTTGTCGAAATGGCGACTAAGTTTTCATCAATATTCTGACGAACATCCGAGTCATTTTATGATGCTGATGATTGACGAATTTGTGCTGTTATTTCGACGTTTATTGAGTCGTCGGAATTTCGATGAAAAAATAGTGACGAAATTGTTTTCGTCATTTCGTCGCTTTTTTGACAAATATTTGTTGAACAATCGATGAACATTCATAAAAAAATGGAGCCAAATTCAGTAGTGACAAATGTGCACTTTAATATATAAAGGGCCTCACATACACTCACTTGGGCCACTAAGCTAGCCAGGTTATCATAGCAGCAAACAACAATAGCTTCCAAAGCTTGGGAGACCCCACCCGCAAAACAGTAGCGCACATAGAGCATTATTGGAGAGGGTTTGTAAGAACCCGCCAGAAGAAAAGTTCTTGTAGCTAGCAAGGAGCCTGAGGTTGAGGAAGAGTCGCTGACGATTTTGGAGCGGCCATCGACCAGTCAATAGGTAAAATTTGCTCCTTCTTCCCTTGCCTCAATGGCGATCCCTACCATGAGTATTGGCCCTCTTCCTTCCACTTTTAATCCAACATATTTAGGAGGTTTCACCCAATTTTCGTAGACTAATCCACTTGGCCTTACTCCTCTACAGAGCCTTACACCCACTGCTGCCGCTCAGGCTCTCCTTACCTCACTTTCTTAAAACATACCCCCTGCGGGTACCCCTTCTTTTTCTATTATTGCAGATCCTCTTCCATTGCAACAGGCTGACACCACATTGAAAAACCCCTCCACCATGCCAGCCTATGAGTCTTACTGCTGATTCACCAATTCAGCGATTACAAGTGACTAGCCCTTCTGTTGGGCCTCAAACCAAGCTTTCGAATGTCCCCCACTTTTCCCCTCAAACTGTCACTCTCTAGAAGAAACAAATGCCCATGCCTATGAGGATTACCTATCCCTATGCCCTACCTTCTAGTGCTCCTTTTGTAGGCAGACTAGTTTCGTCGCCAACCAAATTTATAGTACATATTGATTGTGGAAAGGAGGCACATGCAAGTAGAATGCGAAAGCGTAAGGAAAAAGATGACAGTGCTTCAGCTGAGCCAAAAATATAAACTCTTTATGATGAGGCCCGACAGGAATTGAAGTTTGCAACCATGTACTCAAGAGTAACCAAGCCTCAAGGGGAAATGCACCTGGAAGATTATGAGATATATGCGGTAGGGCTCGACATGAAGGTGGCCCGGCCACAGGATAGGGTTGAAATCATGGAGGAAACACAACAGGTGGTCACCTCTGACTTCCTTAAAACTGGCCGACAGCTAAAAAAGAAGGATGAACAACTTAAAGCGGTAAAGGAGAGGGTTAGTTTTTTGGAGAAAAAAGAGAAATCCTTGGAGGCGGATGTCGCACGTTTGACAGAGAGGGCGCTGGAAGCGGAAGACAAAAGAAACAGACTTTAGAGTGAACTTGCGAAGATTCAGACCTTGGACCCTGCCATGGTAAAAGAGCTACAGTCTAAGAAGCAGGAGACAGAACAAAATCTACAACTAAAGAATGAAGAGCTGGAGCGACTTCACCTTGAGTATAGTCAAGGAATGGCACAGAGGAATGAAGCTTTGGAGCACCAACAGGCTTAATATGAGCAGAAAATACAAGAAAAAGAGGCTGAATTTAAGGGCCTAAAATCTCAAATAGAAGAACTCCAAGGGAAAAAGTATTCTCTGGACATACACTTAGCAAATCACTCCCGAGCTGAGGAGAATTGGAATAAAAAACTGAGTAGCTCTGCGGAACAGCTAGCATCTGAGAAAAAGAAGAGGGAAAAATTGGCTAAGGCCATTATTTCAAAGGATGTGGAGATTGCTTCTCTTAAAAGCTCTCTCCTATCTTCCCCTACACAACCATACATCATTATGTTGGTTAGGCAGTTGTACATCTCTCACTGGGAAAAGATTAAAGCCTTTTTCCTAACACTGCAACCTACCCTCCGATTCATCACCAAGGTATCGAAGCTAAGCCAGGAGGCTCATGATATGATTGAGCAGTTCCCACGATTCATCTTGGAGAAGGTTCCAGAAGAAAAAGATCTGCTCACCAAGCTATACTTGGTCTCTGATGAAAACCTCGCCAGAGCAGGTATTGAAGATCGGGATGCTGCTGCTCAAATGACGAATAAGTTCATCCATTGCCACTATGCCTTCTAGCACACTAATGCAGCCACGACTACTTTGAGTAAGACACTAGACAACATACGGGGGATTTTCTCTAAGTTAAACATGATGGGTTTGCCATCCCTGTTCCTTGAAAATGGTTCTATTTCCACGACCGAGCAGATTGCAGAAGAGATAGAAGAGAAGGAAAACGATCTGAAGGCCTTCAGGGATTTTAGTCATCCTCCCACGGTGACCGACATTGAGGGAGTGATTCATCCGCTTGCACAACTACTATTTCATTGTGAAGTAGGGGCTGGTTTACCTAATGCACTGCCTCACAAAGAAACTATTGATCTAAGTGGAGTGCAGGAGAATTTGCGCAACATGGTGAAGCCATCTGAGGATGAATGGTTTCCTCTGCAAGTGGCTCTTTCCAATCTTTGACTCCATTATCTAATGAAATGACACTCTAGCCTATAAACTAGATAAATTTTGGGTTCTCCATTCCTTAGTCGAAACGCCCCTAATAGTCGCCAAAAGTTGTTAATAAATAATTAACTAGCTCCCTTCAGGTGTATTTTCCTCTAAGCTTCGGCTCGTGCATCACAAGTAATCAACTCAGTATTTTATCTAGGTTCTGCTCTCCCACTCCACGTGTCTACTCCTCACAACTCTGAGTCTCAGCATTCCTTTCATATCCTAGAAAGCTCCGCTATGCTTCCACGTGTTGCAGTTGCGGGATTCTTTTGATCATGCTTTCTTGCCGTCTCATCGGGCTCTGCTCGGGTGCCACGAAGCCCTTATTCCCAAAAGGTTTTGGTGGGCCCCATAGTTCTATCTATAGTGTACTCTTGCTACGTGTCTGCTATTCACAAATCTTTTAGCATGGAGGTGAAGTAACAACCGCGGGTAGCGAAATGCTGCCACGAGTCTCTTTTGCGCCCAGCTAGTGATCGTTCCCTCCTTTATTGATGAAGTGCTCCACTCATTTGACATGTGTAGCATTAACACAAGTCCTCAGTGGTGAAAGAGAGAGGTTCATACAGGCAGCGAAACGATGCCACGTGCCTAGCCAGCGGATCTCATATTTGGGCGAGCCTAATGATGCTATTGGCCACTGCGTGTCATAATCATTCGCACAGGATGGTGACACTTGTCTAATTAGGCCTTGTCGGGACCACCACCATCATTTGCAGAGGATGCACGTGTGCCTATAGTGACCAGATGCTTGGTTCTAGATCGATTCTATTGCAACGGCTTTGGGAATATTCTGATTCTTGCATCATTGCTAGGGGATTGCAAAATATTTTCTGTTGCTACTCTCCTAAGCGATGGAGGTTTTTTTCTGCTATATATACTTTTCTCTATTGTGAGAAAAGGGTTCGGAATTTGGGAGAAACACTTGTTTTCAGTTAAAGATGCCAGGCCTTTTTTTTGCTATTTTATTTTATTGCAAAGACTCTCAGACTATGCCAATTGTTCGACCTTTCTATTTTTTCATGCTATTTAATCAAATTGTAAACTAGGCCTTTTATTGTCTATACATTTCATTTGAGAACTTCTATATATGTTAAATGCAACTTTGCTGACCTAGACCATGTCGAATGACTCTTCCTTGCAGTAGGGATGTATGCAATATTATTTTATGTCAATAAATGGATTGTCTATGCTGAAATTTTCAGTTTCTAATTTTTTGGAGCACTACAAACACCATTTAGGCCCTTAGATCTATGATTTATCATGCCTATCATTAAGTCTTGGTGCATCACCTTAGTTTAGACTTTATTTTATTATATTTGTTTCCTTTTCCCTTTCAAACCCCCATTACAGAAGAAGCCAACTTCTCTAAAACTTGGAGGTCACTCAGTTTAGCGCAAAAGGTCCCCCATAAACTGAGTTTCCCATAAGACACTGTTACCTCGTCAAATTTTGGCGTCAACAGTAACCTTGTCACGAAGTTTAGAAGTTTTGTAACTTCTTGTCATGGAGTTTGGAGGTTTTGTAACCTTGTCACGGAGTTTGGAAGTTTCGTAACTTCTTGTCGTAGAGTTTGGAGGTTTTGTAACCTTGTCACGGAGTTTGGAAGTTTCGTAACTTCTTGTCATGGAGTTTGGAGGTTTTGTAACCTTGTTGTGGAGTTTGGAAGTTTCATAACTTCCCAACTGACTGATCTCCTTTGTTGTCACGACATCGATGATTTCTATAACTTGTAACCTTGTTGCGATGGTTATGAAGTTAACATTTTGAGTGATGCGCCGATGGGTGTTCACTTTTGTTAGGCCATGCCAATGGTTGGTTTGATCGTGGGTGTACGAGTGAGTTGGTAATCAAAAGGGCTAACTCGTGCATACCTAAAGTATTTGGGATTTTGTTTATAAACTAGGGACTGTTAATAGTCCATGCCAATGTGGGATAATGTTGACGGTTGAGCTTCTTTGAAGTTGAGCGAATCGAATTGGTTTGGACAGTAGATTCCTGGAAATTGAAGGGTCGAAGTGAGTATAGCAAGAAGAATGGAAGATCGATTGGTATTGAGAGTTGAGCGGATTGTATGGTGAAAGAACATTGTAACAGTGTTGCGATTGACTGTGGTTGGCTGATTGCATTGTTGTTGTGTAATATCAGAGAACTACTACCTATTAAGGAGAGATCTGTAACTTTATTGTAATTTTTTTTACTGTGAATAAAGTGACTTCTCTTTGGTGGTGGGTTTTCCTCCCGAAAAGGTTTTCCCACGTAAATTTGGTGTCTATTCTCTATTGATATTATTGTCTATTCTTGTATGTGTGAATCTTAATGCTCTGTAGTTTGAAATTAAAAGTACTACATTATTCTCTTGTGAATTGACATTAGGAAAGCGAATTTTCACAATAGAGTCTTTCCTTACAGATCTTGATCTTGTTCAGTAGAATATTCATGATGGCCCGGTTATAATGCTAATCTGGCAAATGAAGAGAGTGTGCTTTTATCCCATCTCCATAATATAGTGGCTAGGGAGGAGGAGTTATGGAAATAGAGGTCATGGGAATTGTGGCTTAACTGTGGTGACAAGAACACTAAATTCTTTCATCTCACCATGCTAAACCATCGTACCTCCAATCAAATCAAGTGCATTCGTCAGGATGATAGGGTGATTGAGAATGAGGAGGGGATCAGGTGAGTGGCCATTTCTTTCTTTTCTAATATGCTTACAGATGATTTTGCTCCTTCCTTGGATGCTTAGGATTAGTTGCTCGAGGTTATTCCTTGTTTGGTGATGGATGATCTTAACTATATGCTTTGTGGTATCCCCTTTGTGGAGGAAGTCAAGAATGTAGTTTTCTCCTTTGTTAAGAACAAGGCCCCTAGCCCTAATGAGTTCCCCATGTTCTTCTTCCAAGAATTATGGACTATTATTTCCAAGGATGTGGTGGATGCGACTAAAGAATTTTTTGGCATCCATAATTTGCTTAAGGAACTGAATGCTACCTTTTTGGTGTTGATTGCAAAAATCCTTGGCGCCTTAGCCTTTAATGAGTTTAGACCTATTAGATTGTGTAATTCAATTTATAAGATTTTATCCAAGGTTTTGGTGGTTAGGTTGCAGAGGGTTCTTCCTCTGATTATTTCTCCACACCAAAGTGGCTTTGTTGCGTGTAGGAAAATTCTTGACCCTATTATTACTATGCATGAAAATAGTCATTCATTGATGGTTAACAAAAGGGCTGGCTTCTTGTTAAAACTAGATTTGGTTAAAGCTTATGACTAGGTTAATTGGTCTTTCTTATTTAAAGTCCTCTATGCTTTTGGTTTTTCTGACATCTTTGTTCAGTTGGTTCAAAGCCTCACTTCAACAATTTCCTTTTCTATGCTGGTGAATGGATCTCCATCAGATTTCTTTATGAGCTCCTAGGGGGTGCGATAGGGTGATCCAATTTCACCCTTCCTCTTCATCATTTTGGCTAAAACTCTAGGCATATCGTTGCAGTTGAAGCTTTCTTCGGGAGCCTTGAGGTGCCTAAGACCCTCTTCTCCTCACCCACTGTTTGTATCAATAGTTTGTTGATGAAACTTTGATCTTGGGTGAGACTTCTATTGGAAGCTAGGACTATTAAATTGACTCTTTAGAAGTATGAGGCGTCATCTAGTTGTTGAGTCTCCCCAAGAGCACAATCTTCTTCCTCACACACTTCAAAAAGAAGAATGCATAGAATTGTAGGTATCCTTCAATGTTCGGTGGGATCTCTCCCTTCAACCCACCTTGGTTTGTCCCTTGGATCTAATTCGGCTCATGAGTCTTTTTGGAATGGTTTGATTGATAAATGCAATGCCAATTTGGTAGGTTGGAAAGGTGCTTTGCTTAGTCAGGTTGGTAAATTGGTGCTCATCAAGTCTACTTTGTAGAATCTCTCGATGTACGCTCTTAGCCTCTTTTAGATTCCTCAAAAATTTTGGGAGAGGATTGAAAGTATCCAGAAAAAATTTCTTTGGTCTGGTGTGGAGGACAAGAAGAGATTGAGTTTGGTGTCATGGGAGGAGGTTTTTCATTCAAAATACGAGTGAGTTGGTAATCAAAAGGGATAACTCATGCATACCTAAAGTATTTGGGCTTTTGTTTATAAACTAGGGACTGTTAATAGTCCATGCCAATGTGGGATAATGTTGACGGTTGAGCTTCTTTGAAGTTGAGCGAATCGAATCAGTTTGGACAGTAGATTCTTGGAAATTGAAGGGTCGAAGTGAGTATAGCAAGAAGAATGGAAGATCGATTGGTATTGAGAGTTGAGCAGATTGTATGTTGAAAGAACATTGTAACAGTGTTGCGATTGACTATGGTTGGCTAATTGTATTGTTGTTGTGTAATATCAGAGAACTACTACCTATGAAGGAGGGATCTGTAACTTTATTGTAATTTTTTTTACTGTGAATAAAGTGACTTCTCTTTGGTGGTGGGTTTTCCTCCCGAAAAGGTTTTCCCACGTAAATTTGGTGTCTATTCTCTATTGATATTATTTTCTATTCTTGTATGTGTGAATCTTAATGCTCTGTAGTTTGAAATTAAAAGTACTACATTATTCTCTTGTGAATTGACATTAGGAAAGCGATTTTCACAATAGAGTCTTTCCTTACAGATCTTGATCTTGTTCAGTAGAATATTCATGATGGCCCGGTTATAATGCTAATTTGGCAAATGAAGAGAGTGTGCTTTTATCCCATCTCCATAATATAGTGGCTAGGGAGGAGGAGTTATGGAAATAGAGGTCATGGGAATTGTGGCTTAACTGTGGTGACAAGAACACTAAATTCTTTCATCTCACCATGCTAAACATCGTACCTCCAATCAAATCAAGTGCATTCATCAGGATGATAGGGTGATTGAGAATGAGGAGGGGATCAGGTGAGTGGCCATTTCTTTCTTTTCTAATATGCTTACAGATGATTTTGCTCCTTCCTTGGATGCTTAGGATTAGTTGCTCGAGGTTATTCCTTGTTTGGTGATGGATGATCTTAACTATATGCTTTGTGGTATCCCCTTTGTGGAGGAAGTCAAGAATGTAGTTTTCTCCTTTGTTAAGAACAAGGCCCCTAGCCCTAATGAGTTCCCCATGTTCTTCTTCCAAGAATTATGGACTATTATTTCCAAGGATGTGGTGGATGCGACTAAAGAATTTTTTGGCATCCATAATTTGCTTAAGGAACTGAATGCTACCTTTTTGGTGTTGATTGCAAAAATCCTTGGCGCCTTAGCCTTTAATGAGTTTAGACCTATTAGATTGTGTAATTCAATTTATAAGATTTTATCCAAGGTTTTGGTGGTTAGGTTGCAGAGGGTTCTTCCTCTGATTATTTCTCCACACCAAAGTGGCTTTGTTGCGTGTAGGAAAATTCTTGACCCTATTATTACTATGCATGAAAATAGTCATTCATTGATGGTTAACAAAAGGGCTGGCTTCTTGTTAAAACTAGATTTGGTTAAAGCTTATGACTAGGTTAATTGGTCTTTCTTATTTAAAGTCCTCTATGCTTTTGGTTTTTCTGACATCTTTGTTCGGTTGGTTCAAAGCCTCACTTCAACAATTTCCTTTTCTATGCTGGTGAATGGATCTCCTGCAGATTTCTTTATGAGCTCCTAGGGGGTGCGATAGGGTGATCCAATTTCACCCTTCCTCTTCATCATTTTGGCTAAAACTCTAGGCATATCATTGCAGTTGAAGCTTTCTTCGGGAGCCTTGAGGTGCCTAAGACCCTCTTCCTCCTCACCCACCTATTTGTATCAATAGTTTGTTGATGAAACTTTGATCTTGGGTGAGACTTCTATTGTGGAAGCTAGGACTATTAAGTTGACTCTTTAGAAGTATGAGGCAACGTCTGGGCAGTTGGTGAGTCTCCCCAAGAGCACAATCTTCTTCCTCATCACTTCAAAAAGAATAATGCATAGAATTGTAGGTATCCTTCAATGTTCGGTGGGATCTCTCCCTTCAACCCACCTTGGTTTGTCCCTTGGATCTAATTCGGCTCATGAGTCTTTTTGGAATGGTTTGATTGATAAATGCAATGCCAATTTGGTAGGTTGGAAAGGTGCTTTTCTTAGTCAGGTTGGTAAATTGGTGCTCATCAAGTCTACTTTGTAGAATCTCTCGATGTACGCTCTTAGCCTCTTTTAGATTCCTCAAAAATTTTGGGAGAGGATTGAAAGTATCCAGAAAAAATTTCTTTGGTCTGGTGTGGAGGACAAGAAGAGATTGAGTTTGGTGTCATGGGAGGAGGTTTTTCATTCAAAATGCCAAGATGGTGTTGGCCTGTGTAGGATAAAATATTTCAATTTGGCCCTTGTGGCCAAACAACTTTGGAATTTCCTTAATGGTGAGAAGGATTGGTTGGAGATCCTGGCTTCAAAGTATCTTGCTCAGGTGGATAAATTTTGAGAGTTTTTGAGTGAGGATTTCTTTCCTCCCTTGGGTTTGTAATTCTGGAATTTGTTGATCAAATCAAGAGGCGTTATTTTTGCTGGCATTCAATGGTCGGTCGGGAATGGAAGAGATATTATTTTCTGGGATGATTGGTGGTTTGGGCATGGTCCGCTGCAAGATTCTATTTGGGTGGCTCCCTGGAGGGACTTGTGTATTAGAGAATTTGAGAGTCATGTTGCTGACTATATTGTGAACGGGGAGTGGAGGAGGATCCATGAGGTGTTTCCTGAGTTGGTGGATATGTTCAATGAGGTGTCTAAAATTCATATCCATGTTTCCCCCCATAGGGAAAAGGTGATTTGGAGAAGCCTCCAAAATGGGCTATTTTTGGTGGTGTTTGCATTTAATTCTAGTAATGATATTGTGGGTCCTAGGTCATCATGGGGATTAGTGTGGTCTTCGAAGTTGATTCCCAAAATCAACATGTTTTTATGGTTAATAGTGCAAGACAAGATCTTAACTATTAAAAATCTATGGAAAATGGGGTTCTCCATTCCCAATAGATGCTACTTGTGTAAGATGGATGTGGATGACAATTCTCATTTGTTTATTGGTTGCAACTATGCTCGAGAAGTCTAGTCTCTCTTTCTCAACCTTTGGAGATTGGATTGGATTTTCCCTTCTTTGGTTTGGGAGCTTTGGCTCCAATGGCATGCTCCTTATTCTAATCCCTCCTTGAGATTGCTTTGGTCTATTATGCTCCCTCATATTATCTGGGGTTTATGGAAGGAGAGGAACACCAAAATTTTTAGGGATGCTTTCCTTTCTCCTCTCTCCCTTTTTTTCAAAATTGTGTCATCAATTAGGGAGAATTTTTTGCTAGTGGTTAAGAAAATTGATATTCCGAGAAGGGTGAGGGTTTCAGATTATGATGTTGTGGTGGCTATCCATTGGAAACTTTCTTGTGATATTTCTAAACCCTTGAAGAATGCTAATTTGGATAGGGAAGGGGTTGTTTGGTTTCCTCCTCCTCGTGGTTGGCACAAAATCAACTTTAATGGTTTAGCTAAAGGAAATCTAGGTCTTGCTAGTTGTGGGGGAGTGTTGAGAGATCACAATGGTAGGTTAGTTTCAATGGTGGTGCTCCCTTTGGGAATCCAGATAAACCACTTTGTTGAAGCTGCTACAGCCTATCATAGCATTAAGCTGGCTAGAGACAAGGGGATCTCTAAGCTCTCGATTGAAGGAGATTTCCTAAATATTGTTAATTGTCTAAGGAAAGGGTCCCACCCTCTTGGACTATTCAAAATTTCATATTGGACGCCCTTGCTCTAATCTGTGAATTTGATGAAATTTATATTTCTCATGCTTATAGAGAGGAAAATTTTGTGGCTAATTGGTTGGCGAACTTTGGGGTGACTTCAGAAAGGTTTTGGAAGTGATTGACGTCTTCCCTATTGAATTAAGCACTCTAATTCATAATGACATATCTTAGCATGTTGGTGTTGGCCACCTCCTCAACTTTTGGAATGCGTGGGCATTATGGAGTTTTTTGGTTGATTAGACTCATCGTGCAGATGATTCTTATTGGAATTTTTGGACATTCAAATTTGAGTTGTATGAGCCTCTTGTTTATAATTTCTCTTGGTACTGTCCCTAGCAGATGCACATGCTTTCTAGGTGTTCATCTCCCTCTCGCCTCATTGTTTTTCTATCTTTGTGTGTGGTTTCTCTCTGCAAGTGCAAATATTTTGATGATGGGTGGGGATAGGTGCATAACAAAACATCTTTCTTGTGAAGACATCAAATCCAATGCCGATTTTTGGGCTATTCTGCAGTGGGGTGGCATGACCCCTTTCATGGAAAGGTTACATAGATTTAAGGCCAATGTTTCCAAAGAGTTTTTTGATGCTTGGCATGGCCGAGTGCTCAACATTTTTGGAAGGGATACCATAATCAATGAAGATTTCATTACGGAAGTGACGGGTATGTCAGCGAAAGGTAGGAAATTCTAAAGGGACAAGAATCCCTCATAGTCGGCCAGGAAAATTTTTCTCTGGGACAAAGAATGGGCTAAATGGTTAGATTGGACTGTGGTGGGTATGATAGGACCAACATTAAAACTATCTGGTAGGATGTGGTAGTGGCGTTGATGGAGTACTTTACCCTCGACAACAGATACACAATGCTTTATGGTCACCATTTTGTGTTGTTGAATCACTTTCGACATGGTAAGCTTGTGTCCTTGTTTTACCTTTTGATGTCTTTGGAGCAAAGAATCTCGAGTTTCAGGAAGAACCTTAGAAACCCTTTTTTGCATGAGGGTTTGATGTTGCTCTGTATATTTTATTAAAGCTAACTACATTGTTGAAGCTCCCTGGTCCCCTATTTCAAAAAAGAAGAGGAAAGGGAGTGAGAATTGTTGAATTGAGGAAATTTTAGAGAGTGAGGGAATGGAAATTGAAGAGGAATCAGAGGGTTGGTCTAATGGATATGACACTGACCTTGATTATACACCCTCATCTGGAGGGAAGAAACCCTCAACTTCCAAGGCCAAATCTTCCCTCTCATGTGTTAAATGCAAACTCAAGGAGGATTTCGTGGAGGGCGCAGAGGAGGAGTTGTGTAGTGGTAAGAAGCCCAAGGGCCATTCTAAGGATGTGGAGGATAAGTTTCAGGAGGTGGCAAAGGATTTCCAAGGTGATGGGAAGGGGAATTTGGGGAACTCAAACCCGACTTTTGATGGTGATGGTGGGTCCCCTCTTGTTGGTAAGGTGAAATTTGTGGTCAATGTGGATGAGTCTACTCAAATGTTAGCATCCAAGGACAGGGGAAATGCCAAGTTTATCCCTGATGTGTCTCAAGATGAGGATCCTCTTATTGGCTCGCAACAAGGCAAGGGATTGTTTTAGGGGGCTATGGATTTTTCATAGGTGTCTAGTATGGTGAAAGAAGGGATTGATATTTCTTTTAATTTACTAATGTGGCTAGTTCAAGAGGTACAAAACCTCCACAATAAGCATGACACTATTTCCCATTGCAATATTTTCACTTTTTGCAGTCTTAAAGAGGACTCCATCTTCGGGTTGGCCAAGTCATTAAATTCCAATGTCAGCTGTGTGGTGGACAAGCTAGAAAATCTAAAGAAAGATTATGGGTTGAGGCTGGCACTGCTGGGAAAGCATAATAGGAAGCTCTATAAGGACATGGACATAATTATTAATATTAGAAAGGAGAAGTTGAAGGCATCGGAAAAAGGTATGGTCTTCCTCAACTAGAAGGCAAGAGAATGGATGGGCAGATGACTATTTGAAGAGAATGTGAGCAAGGATAGGGGAGAGTACTTTCATGGAAATGCATACCATGGATTTGGGTATTGGAATGAGTGTGTGTACTTGGAGTAAAACTAATAAGTGCAAAATGGTCCCTGGGAAAGATGTTGGTGATATCATGGAGATGCACAATAGGCTGGCGTCTAAGGATATGGAAGCGACAAAGATATTGATGAGGGCATAGCCCGAGACTTAGAAAATAACCCACAAATAAGAGAATACTTTTATTATTCAGAAAATGGAGCTTCTTACATGCAGAAGATCTCAAATCTCCAAGTTCTACAACACATGCAAGTTACAGAAAGCTACAGAATAACCCTTTCGCAATATGTGAGCTTGTCCCCAAAAAGCTACCCCAAAAATTAGAAACCTGCCCATAAATAGAGCTCCTCTTTAGTTTGGAGCCAAAACAACATTCAAATTTGAGTTTAGATGGTTTGGCGCCGAAAATTACAACTTGAAGTTCAAATTTCAAAAGAACATTTGCAATTGTATCTTCTAGAAAGTGCGCCAACTTCCCGGGGCCATAACTTTTGATCCGGGACTCCGATTCGCGAACCGTTTGAACCATTTGAAAGGTCTCAAAGTCAATAACACGCTCAAAATCTGCTATACCAATTTTGGCAAGTTTCAGGGCCGTTCTGGGAAATCTAAGTGCCTCAAATCTAACTCAAAAGATTTTCAGGTGCAAATATGGGAAACTAAAACTACAATATCTTTCAACCCAAGAATAGAAGATAAAAACCGTAAATTGGGAATTTCATTATGATGAAAAGGGTATCCAAAAATGTAAAAAAATATAAAAAATGAGAAACTTGAAATTTAACTATTTTTGGGTGATGCAAGATTGCCCTTACACCACTGGATGCTCCTGCATCAGACACCCAGGGTAATTTGAGAAGTGACCCTATCACATCTCAGATGGTTGAGGAAAACCCAACCGGTCAACCACTGCCTTAGATAGCCAGGATGAATCTTCCACAGGCCTTCCTCTCCATTTCACCAGATATTCTTCATACTGCCTGTTTTTGGTACTCCTTCCCACATGACTATCCAAGATTGCTTCAATCTCCTCC
>VDFB02212050.1:0-10880 GCA_007258455.2 Sequoia sempervirens
CGGAGGAACAAAATACCATATGGAGTGCTGGCAACAGAGGGCTCCGAAAAAACTACTTGGCAACAGCGGAATGGAAGTGCTTGCTGGACCTAATGAAATGCCGACTCACAGGTGCCAGCCGAGCGTCGGATATTGCTATTTGGATGGTGGACTACATGGTCGGACTCCGCGTCGGCCGAGTGTACAACTGGGCGAGGTTACTTACAGAGCGGATGAGAGATTTCTTATCACAGAGGCATAAGGCCTTCTACATGACCCAGCATGCTATAGCCCTCTTTCTCGATGCCGTTCACACACAGGTGCCCGAAGGCAATTGGGGTCGCTTGCAGCCACTTACTCACCTAGATCCTGGGTTGCCGACAATATTTTACTGGTCTGAACTAGAAGCGAAGCAAGCTGGCGAGGGCACGGCTTCAGGAAAGAAGAGAAAACAGAAGGAGGCGTCGGTGGAAGAGGAAACATCAGCAGAGGAGGCCTCTGAACAGAGTGATGCATCAGACAGGGATGAGCCCATTGATTTATCTTCCTCGCCCTCGGAGTCTAGTCCACCGGCCGATGAGGAGGTGTCTGTCGCCATCGGGGGTCAAGAAGCAGCAGAGATCGACATACCATTGTTGCAGCCGGCAGGGTTAACTCTTTCCGCACCGCCAGCCAAGAAGAACACACACTCAGTGACATTCACTCTTCCTGTTTCGCCAGTTGGAGCCGGGCGAATGTTGAGGGTAGCTACTTCACTACCAGGTATCTCCAGGGTGGGCACCACTTGCCACCATGACATCTCAGGGGGCAGCCACTGTATCGGCAGGTTCCATTGCCTCGGTCGAGATATTGCCAGCGGCCTATTTCCTTACACCACCGCCAGGATCGACAGCATCAGGAGTGGCAACCTCAGTAGCAGGAACTGGGGGAACGATGGTGGCCACTGAGGAGACTACTACAGCCCCAGGAGCACCCGGGGTAGCCCAGATTGATAGCTGGTTGGGATTAGTAGGCCTCACCTTGGAAGTGGCCGAGCAGCCAGAACAACCAGAACAGCGGGAGAAGAGTCCATCGGAGGGACTAGGGGGTGAGGAAGGACCAGTCGTGCACACTCAGCAAAGTGAGACGGCCAGACTTGGCGAGGATGCACTTGCACACCCTGAGGCTAGCATAGTAGAGGCACCAGAGACAGCCATACATGAGCCTCAGCAGATAGTCGGGGAACCGCCCCAGGAGGAGATGGAGCCTTTTACACCTCCCGACGATGATGAGAACGAGGAGGGTGACTCCACGGAGGGATTTGTCGTGGAGATGTCACAACCAAACCCATCGGACCCACTAGGCACGGTGCAACGATATGTGCAGGAGCTAGAGCATATGGGCAGGTTGATGATCCGAGTGGGACAGGTTTCCAGAGACCTCAGGATTGGCCGATCTCCTCTAGTGGGCCAGGAAGTTCAGCGCATCCGAGGATTTGTACAGATGGGGTGTGAGGCTGAGTTCACACGGATATTTGGCAAGGGGTGGCCAGTAGGAGAGACTCCTGCAATGATGAGAGCCTAGCGGGGTCAACCACCGAGACTAGTAGGGCGAGACGCCGTGGTCCTGGAGAGCTTATATCACATAGAGCTTGCCTTTCGGGATGTCTTTATTCTCATGAAACGCCAAGTATTTTCTACTGAGGTAGCGGTATCACGAAGAGTGGACGCCTATAGACTCCTGCAGAGGGTTAAGGACGAGTCCACTGCTACCATAAAGAGCATCCAGAATGACTTGGCTGAACAAACTCGGCTTGCTAGTGAGAGGGGAGCTCGATTGGAGGTCTTGGAGCCTCGGGTGGCAGTCTTGGAGGAGGAAGCACAACAAAAAGAGGCAGCATGGGAGCAGCGAGTGAAAGCATTGGAAGATCAGTTGGCTGCAAAAGAGGTTGATTTGGCGGCCAAGAGTGCAGAGGCGGAGAAGGCAAAAAGCCAACTGATGGAGGCAGCCCAGATGGTAAAGGCGGCGAGGGAGAGGGAGATACTGGCAGATCGGCAGCTTCGCACACGTACGGAGGAGGTGAGGCGCCTGCGAGCGGAGCATTCTTCTACTACTCCGACATCATCTGTACATCCAGAGACGCACTCCCTTCCCCCTACTTCTCAGTGATCTTGTCTTGCTATATGTATGTCGTCTGGAAGACGACTTCTTTTTTTTGGGGGGGATGATGTTAGCAGTATATTTTACTTTGTTGTTGGCTGTAGTCGGCCTTGGTCGTAGTCGGCCAATTTATAATAAAACAATAGTTAGTGAAAATAAAACATGTCATGTACTATCGGGTAATCAAGTCCCAATTAATGTTAATATTAATGTTGTTATGAAGCGTCGTGTCAGTTGGTTATCTAACCACCGCCGAACGTTATATGTAGCTTGTTGGGATAGTCGGGAGGATAATATGAGTTATGTGTCGATGATTATAATGTTAAGCATTGTGATACTCTGTGATTGTACATGATATTTCTGAAATGAATAAAGTTTCCGACATTCAAATATGATATCTTTCTGGTTACTGTTTTATTCTATGTTTTGCACATGACTAGTTTGCGAGTAGTACGTAAGATTTGAATTACAGCTAAGGCAAACACTTTGAGCTCTTTGGATTTTGTGCAAGAAAAAAAATAAAGCTGGTGTAGGGTGGTTTTGAGGTTTGGTTTTGGGCGCCATCTTCTTAGGAGTAGTTTGCATTCTGTTTCATGGAATTTGGGTGGGTATTGAGGGAGTAGTAAGCATTTGAGTGGAGGTTCTGAGTTGCTGATTAAGCATTTGAAGTACTGGACTGTCAAAAATCAGACTATACATTGGTCCATTGAGTCTAGTTTAAGATCTACTCTTTTTATTAAGCAAAGGAGAGACTTCTTATTTGTTGCAACATTATTCAGCTCCTAATCCTTGATCTTTGCAGGCACTCTCTATCACTTTGTAAGCTGAACAGTAGTACTGTCAGCATTTCTTAATCTATCTCTTCATGCTTTGTAATACCCCACTAAATAAGTGGAAGAGGCTGGCTTGCTGCCTATTTTACCTTTTGAACTTGCATTGTAATTCTTAGTATCTCCGCCATATGGTAGCTCCACTTCCCTTGGGTTGGAAAGCACATTCTTAGCGTCGAGTTTACTTTCAGCATTTGTAGTTTGTAGGGATCCTCTGACCATATGTTCGTCCACCTTGGACACATTCTTGGTTAGAGTTACTCAGTTCAGCAGTGCATAAAGATCCTCTGACCATATGCTCACACCTTGCCCAACTCGGGATCCTGGTGTACATTCTTGGTTAGGGTTATTTCCACATCGTTTGGGTTTTCAAGCTAACTTTAACGGGTGCATGTTGTTTGTAATTGCATTCAAAAATTGAAAAAAATTGGTTTGGAATATTTCAACTTGACATTACTTATATAGTTAAAAAGTGAATTCCAATGCTTATCCTTCACAATAACTTCTTTGCTATAATTCACCAGTGCCTATTGTATTTTGACAGCTTCAATTGCAAACAAGGAAAAGGAAACCATACTACCATTGACATTGCAATTCAGTAACTATGTGAAACTACTATGAAAATAAAATTTCGAGCACACCCTTCACAACACCTTTGTTGATACTTGCATTAATAACAAGGTTTGGACCAATTCTACAAGATTTGACAGAGGAAGAAGTGATAACACTAGAAATTCCATGGTTGACAATAGTACTAAAGACCTACAAATCAAAGCTATATTCACTTACAGTATGCAACAAAGGAACTCTAGGTATTATAAAATTTTACACTAAAAAAATAAATAATAAAATGTAAATATATTACCATACATATAATCTCTTAACTTCAAAACAACAAAAATGATCCAGGCAGCAATTTTCTATTAATAGTAGCAACCATAAAACTTGTGAAGTTACATGTCAGCTTACCTCATAATTGCAAGTCCTCCAGGCTTAAGAATTCGTCTCATCTCTTTAAAGACATCAAGTGGCTTTTTAAGGTAGTCAACACTTACCTAAACATGAAGATACTATTAGAAAGAAAAGAATGTATAAACATTCACAGAGAATCAACATGCAATTAATAATATAATGAAAAAAAACTTGTATTTCCAACTTTTAGCCCCCATTTAAAGAAAACTAAAAATACAAAAAGAATTAAGCAAATCTAAAGAGAATGATAGGCATTTAAAAAAATGCATTGTTTCAATAAAAGACATTCAAAAGTGCACTATGAAAGCTATCTACTGAGGCTCATTAGAGAAGAGAAAATCCTATACAAATGCATATATACAAGTTATAACTATTTAGAGAACAATTTGCCATAATGTTGGGTTACACTTAGATATGCATAGTTAAGTAAAAAAGAGTGTTCAATAAAGGAGTGATAATTCAAGATGTAGCAAATTTATTGCTTATATTTTAAATTTTGCATTAATGATGGTTTAGAGCAGGCAGTTGTGATCAACCATTGTACATACCTTCTATATGCAATAGTTAATTTCCATCTATGTTAGGCCTGAATATGTATAAGGCAATGTGATTTTAAAATGGATCAAGAAAACAAGCTATTCACACAAGGAATCCATGAAAAAGTAGAGCACAACTTGTAGAACACTTTTGTTGAAGGAAGTAGGTGTTTAGGCAGAAAATGGAGGATTTTTTGGCAATTGTGTGAAACCACCAGTTCCAACAGGGGGTGATTACACAACTACTGGTTCCAAAAATAAGTGGTTTCGTCACACATCCAAAAAAACTGCCTGTGGAATTTCACATTTGGACTTCTTGTTGTCCTTTCACATTCTGTTCCTGCTTGCAAAAGCATAAATACACCTTTTAAATGCATTTCAGCACAAAATTGAGGGAATTGAGTGAATTCCAAGTGGATTCAAGTGTTCCAAGTGAACAAATAGACTATATCTATGTGGACAGAACTGAGAGAGAGTGTTCGACAGCTGTTGTAGCTTGTAACTGATCTTAGGGAGTGAACATTGCTTTTTCAGGCTGGTTGTATGCCCTGGAGGCCTGAGATTGTATTTCTCATTGGAGACAGTGGATAGGGGTTTCATCTGGCTCATTTCAACTTGAGTTTTCACACAAAATTCGTGTTCTCCAGCATTATTTCTTTCATTTATATTTGTATGTTGATGCTTATTGTATGGTATAACCATCATAGTTTATGGATCACAATGCACATTGCATATACGAATACTGTAAGCATCCCTATTTATCTGATTTTGCAAAAAAAATCTTCTTTGTATAGTAGCATGTATTTATATATCAGATTATCTATGCATATGTAATGCATTTAATGTTTTATGTTCAAGTGCTGTAAAGTAGAATTGCAACTACACTTACAATAATGTTATCATCTTGTTTGCATGTCATGTGTATGAAACCCTAAGTAGCCCGTTATAGTAAGCCAACCATTGTAGTTGTCATTATGTCACACTTAAGTTATTTCAGTGTTCCACTAGAACACTTTGCCCCCCAAATTACTACATTTCCAGGATGAGGATGTCTCCCGAATGTGGGGACTCTAGAGAAAAATCCCCTTACCATTCCACCACCATTGCCTATAGACAAGGGATGCCCCCACCACATCTCCATCAAAGAGAGGAGGTTTTGTAATGTCCCCAATCTAGCCCTACACTCTTCAGTGAGAATTAACCTATTTCCAGAAACCCATAGGCTAATCAAAAGTGTAAATTAGGGTTTCCTATTTTGTACGAGGTTTCAGATGAGCTTTTGTGTAATGCCCCCTTCTCAATTGTGATCGTTTCAGTTGACCGTTGGCCTATTCCGGAGACCCGTAGGCTACTCGGAGGGTGAAATTAAGGTTTCCTATTTTTGAGGAGGTGGGTGCTTGAAGTTTGGAAATTGGATTGCGGATTCTTTCTGGGTTTTCAAAGAGCTTCACAGTGGTATGGACCGTTTAGTGTTCTGAGCAACTTCATGAATTTACTATTTTTAGTAAATTCTATTTTTGGCAATGGTCTGGTTGATTTCTGTTCAGTTGGTTCTCTTCTTCAGGCGATTCAGTTGGTATTGTTGTTTCTGGCTTTTTGAGGCATTTTTATGGAGAGAATTTATTTTCATATTATAATGTTATATTTTAATATTACACCCCTTGGCCTAGCATTATAACTTTATGTTGTTTTAAAAAGGGGGACATTATGGGTGAATGCTTCATCAGGAGAAGTTTAAATAATTCAAAGGTTCAAAAATGCAAAGGAGAGTTGGACGCCAACCTTGAAGAGTAGATTATTTTAAAAAGAGAAAAGTTAATATTATTGCTTCTAGAAGTGGACGCCACCTTGGAAGGGAATGAGTCAACTAAAATTTGAATTGCTTTGACTTTTGTTTTTGGCGCACTTTCTAGAGACTTTTGGAGATGCTCTTCAAAGCTTATAAAAGGAGACCTCTTCTCTTCATTTTATCATCTCATATTTTCAGTAAGGTTATGCTGCCGAAATGGTGACAGATTTGCTTCGAGGAAAGCACACCTCCTAGCTTGGCTCATCTTCTTGCTTGAAAGATAGCAACTAGTTGAGAGGTAGATTGTAGTGAGTTATTCAGCATTGTATTTGAGTTTCTTAGCATATTAGCTCAGTTATCTTGCATGTTAGTCATATTTTGGAGTTGCTGATAAGCATAGATGATTGCAGTTTTTGATCATATTTCATAAAATGAAAATACTATCATTCTAGGTGTTGTTGAATTGAGTTTCTTGGACAGGGGCGACCCTATGCTCCAATTTGCAGATTTTATTAACAAGAAATGAATTTATCCTAAGCAAAGTCGCCCTTCCTAGGGCCGTACCATCTGTAGCAGCGTTGGAGTTCGTGCCAAAAATAATTAAGAGTTGCATTTGCGAGTTTCTTCATTGTGATGTGGGCGCCATTAATCCTAGGGTCATTTGCACTCAGTTTCAAGTCATTTGGGGTTGGTTTGAGCATTTTATGAGCATTTTAGTGAGTTCTAGTGATGCTGGTTATTTCATTTCACTTGTTGGTCTGTTATATCAGTCTTAGATAAATGCAGATTTGAGAGGTGTTTGAGTCTTGAGAGTCTTGTTAAGCATTGAGGAAATCATATCTACTAGTTGCAGCATTGGAGGTCTTCTCATATTGGGTTTTGGCAAGCATTTTGACATATTGTAAACTGATTAGTAGTACTATCAGCAATTCTCCTTTCTATCTTTCAATTACTTTATTGTACTTCCCGCTGAGTAAGTGGAAGAGGCTGGCTTGCCGCCTATTTACTTTTAGTTAGTAATTGTAGGGACCCTCTGACCATATGCTCGCCATCACTCGGCGCCATCCTTGGTTAGAGTTACTTCAGCTCATCTTGCATTAGATCCTCTGACCATATGCTCATCTGTCTTAGACGCATTCTTGGTTAGAGTTCCTTCCAATTTGCATCGCATTAGATCCGCCGATACTATGCTCACACCTTTTTACGCCGGATCCCTGAGTGTACATCCTTGGTAGAGTTCGCTTTACATAGCGTTTGGTTGCACAGAGCTAACCTTAGCAGGTGCATGTTGATTGTAATTGCATTTGAAAAAAAAACAAAAACAAAATTAGTCCGGTTCATTACAGTGGTATCAGAGCCATGATTCTGCCAACCTGTGCCCTACAGTGATTCAGTTGTTAGATGAGTGACAATGATTGCAGATACTACACCAGAAGTTAGGCCAGAAAACAGTAGTTACAGTTTCCGCCAGTGCCAGAAGCAGATACTTTTTCAGAGGCTTTGAGAGAAACAGGGAAAGTAGTAGATACTGGTAAAGCAATTGAGAACATGTCAGATAGTCATAAGCAGGCCATGGATGAGAGAGATGAAAGGATGGAAAAGAAGTTTGATGGGATGATTGATATGATGTCCCATTTGCTTGCACGAATGGACCAGCAAACTCCTTAGAAACATACTCCTAATCAAAACCATGCTACAGGAGAAAACAGTGGAGTCAATGGGAACAATGGCAATGGAGGGAGCAGAACTATTGGTCAGCATGAGGCCACCTCTAGAGGATCAGCTTCTAGGCCACTTTTTCCCACATTCACTCAAAGGGAAGAACCACAAGTTGAGGCCACTCCTAATCTTGCGGATGATGCAAGACAGGCCTACCTGGAGTATGTCACCTTACCCCCTGATCGTAGAGACCATTGGTCCTTTGATCAATTCATGAACCACAGAAGCAGAAGAAATGGTGGAAGAGTTATTAGCGTATCGCCCTTGGCTCATAAATGATTATCGGCAATAGCAGAGATAATATTCCTTGATGGAAGTGTTCGACAAGGTTGTGGGTTTGAAGCTAACGGGCAACACGCTTTCACTTCGTCCACATGGAAAAGAAGATGCCATCAAGTTTGCAACACTACATTTGGAGGGAGCTGCCCATGAGTGGTGGTAGCATGGTTTGGTCACGCTTGGCCACAACCTCATTCGAACCTACGATGAATTCACCAATAAGCTGATTGATAGGTTTGACACTAAGGATCCTGAAGTGAGATTTCGCGAGCTTGCACAATTGAAGCAGCATGGCTCCTTGGATTCTTACATAGCTGATTTTCAAAGGCTTTCCGTGATGGTGCTCAACATCACTGACAGAAGGTTGGTTGTATTGTTTTCTGAAGGATTGGTTGAACCCTTGAAAGGGTGGGTTAAAGATTTCGATCCACCAAGTCTCGAAGAAGCAATCAAAAAGTCTCCAAGTATGGAGTTATCAGCCCCTAGGCCTAAATTCCCGCCAAAGCCCTTTGGCCACAAGAACGATAAGAAGCATTTTTCAAATCAGCACAAGAGGTTTCCACCCAAGTTGACTGATGAGCAACGTGAACAACTTAGAAAGGAGGGCAAGTGTTATACATGTTTGGAGCCTTGGATCAAGGGTCATAGATGTCCTGGAAGAGGGCGTTCTAATCAAATGGGGGCCTATTCTGATTATGGGTCAGAATCTGATATGTCTGATCAGCAGTCTTATTTTGGGGACAGCGAGGAAGAGAGGGCTCCAGAAGAGTCCGATCATGAGCAAGGAGTTGGGGGCCCTATTGCTCAACTCTCTAGTTTTCAAAAGAACGAATCTTTCAAGGTTCGTGGTAGGGTTGGAGGTCACCGAATTGTTGCCTTGATTGACACTGGGGCAACACATAATTTCATTGACGAAGGAGTGGTTGCAAAGAGAGGTCTCAAAACTGAAGAATTTGAAGGCTTCAAAGTTATGGTGGCTGATGGGTTTCATATTTCTTGCAACCAAAGAGTTCCTAACATGTCCATACAGTTAGGCAACTATGAAGTCAAAGATGACTTCTATGTAGTGACTATTGGTGACACGGATGCCGTACTTGGTATTCAATGGTTACGCTCACTTGGTGAAATCTCTCTCAACCTACAAACAATGGAGCTCAAGTTTCCAATCTGATGAAGAAGGTGGTGCTTGCGAATGCCAATGGCATTATTAACAATGTCCCCTTCTCAATTGATGCCGATTCGCCGATAGCCATAATTTGGCCTATATTAGGAGACTGTGCTACCGCGAGCTTCTTTCGGAGAATTGAAATTAGGGTTTCTATTTTTGAGGAGGTTGTTGCTTGAAGTTTAGGTGCGGTTTCTTCGGGTTTTGGAGATTTCGCGATTAGTATTTATGAACCGTTTGGTGTTCTGAGCAACTTCATGAATTTACTAATTTTAGTAAATTCTATTTCTGGTAGTGGACGGGTTGGTTTAAATTCAGGTCCTCTCCTTCAAGTGATTCAGTTGGTATTGATGTTTCTAGATTTTTGGGGCATTTTTATGGAGAGATAAGTTATTTTCATATTATAATGTTATATTTAATATTATAACCCCCTTGGCCTAGCATTATAACTTTATGTTGTTTTAAAAAGGGGACTTTATGGGTGAATGCCTCATCAGGAAAGATTAATTAAATCAAAGGTTCAAAAGTGCATAAGGAGAGTTGGAAGCCAACTTGAAGGGAAGACTATTTTTTTTTTTAAAAAGTGAATATTATTGCTTCTTTGAAAGTGGACGCCACCTTGGAGGGAAAAGAGTCAACTTAAATTTGAAATGCCTTGACTTCTGTTTTTGGCGCACCTTCTAGAGACTTCTGGAGATTCTCTTCAAGCTTATAAAAGGAGACCTCTTCTCTTCAGTTGATCATCTCATCTTTTCAGTAAAGTTATGCTGCCGAAATGGTGATAGATTGCTTCGAGGAAAGCACACCTCCTAGCTTGGCTCATCTTCTTGCTTGAAAGATAGCAACTAGTTGAGAGGTAGATTGTATTGAGTTTGTTTTCAGCATTGCATTTGAATTCCTAGCATATTAGTTCAGTTTCCTTGCATTTAGTCATGTTTTTGGAGTTGCTGGATATCACAGCTGATTGTAAGAATTGCTCATATCTCTTGAAATAAAAATGCTATCATTTTGGGTGTTTTTCCTTTGTGTTTTCCAGCTTGGGGCGACCCTTCTTGGGAGTTTCCAGATTTTTTAGAGGTGTCTAGAATTTTATATTAAAAAATCGCTCCTCTCCTTGGCCGTACCATTCTGGGCTGTCTTGGAAAGTGTGTACAAAAATAATATTGCATTTTGTTGGTCGATTCTCAGTCTAGGTTTCATTGTCATCATCCTAGCATTCGTTTGCATCAAGTTTCATGTCATTCCGACAAGTATTGAGTGAGTTGTGAGTATTTTGGTGGATTCTAGAGTTGCTGATTGCTTCATTTCAGTTGCTGGTCTGTTATATCAGTCATATATAAATGCAGATTTGTGAGGAGTTTGAGTTTAGAGAGGTTTGTTAAGCATTGAGGAAGTCTTATATGTTATTGCAGCATTGAAGAACTTGAATTACTGGGCTTTGGCAAGCATTCTAACATATTGTAAGCTGATTA
>VDFB02212051.1:0-26226 GCA_007258455.2 Sequoia sempervirens
AATAAAATGGATCAAGGATTTTTCTATTCATCATCATTGTGTTTCAATGGTTCAAATATTTATTCATTATTGATGCTCTTATTCAAAGAACACATTAATTTTCTTTGACATGAATGGAGATTTATATGAGTGTATGCATGGTTAGCTATGTAATATATTGGTCTGAAATTTTGAGTTAGATGATGTAATGCATTGTTTAGTATCTCGGTAGTGATAGGTCAAATGTTGTTGTATGATTTTAACTGAATAATTTAAGACTCCATGACCTAAAATAAAGCAGTAGTCCATAAGTTGTGTTGATGTTGCAATTCTCTATTCATTCATCACAATAACATACAAAATCATTTAAATCAAGTTACTTTTAGTTTACATGTATGTCTTGAGTTAAAGTTTCACCATATTATCATGTCATAGATTGGTAAAATGTTGCCTTAAGTGTTACCTATTTTTCACTCTACGCTCAACAGGTAGAGCTGAATAAAGTTTCAGCTCTTATAGGTACAAATTTTTTTCCAAATTTTGCTGATAAAGTGTTCGTTGAATCATCAATGATGTCATCTTACAAATGTATCATAAGTTTGTTGTGCAAGTGTTTAAAACAGAATATTAAGGAAAATTGCATAATAATACTTTTATTCATTTCGTGAAAATGCTGAATCTCGCACAAGCCGCGAGAGTAACTGAGATTGTTTCTGACAATCAAAAAATGAATACTAAATCTAAGCACAGGCCACACTGCTGTAAATAGCATGAGCGTAAAAAAGAAAGCAATTCATTATTGCCTGTTACGGTGAATCGTTTCGTTGGTGCTTTTCGCCATCGAGCCTTCAAGCATTGCAGCCTCGCTTCATCGCTCTGCATACCTGCAAATCATTAAGGAAATAATGTTAGAGTTGTACTCTAAGCAATAGTGAATTACTTTCTGTCTTACGCTTATGCTACAGACAGAAATGTAATTTGCGTTAAACCGAGCATTCATCAGATGATTGCAAGAAATCAGCAGAAAAACATAATACAATGGAAGCTTTCAGCTTCTTTTATTTTGCTAACATGTTTGTTTCAGTGTGCAGGAGCAGGTTTTTCATATTCGAATTCATTTCAGCTGATATGTGGAGTAAAACGGGCTCCCACAAGGGTTGAGCCCGGCATATCAGGTTTTCAATTACAGAGCCAGAAAGGAATACAGTACAGTAATATCAAATGATTAAAACAGTCTAAATCAGCATGATGGAACTGATTGAGCAATTATCTTTTGCTCACAAATCAAAGGGACAGAAAGGTAGCATGGCAGTTCAGTATTGTTTACATTTAACGATTCTCATTTCAGCTCTGTCTTTCATTCACATTCACATTGTGATAAGACAACATTCAACACTTTGTTTTGTTTCTTAAACTGTCAAGTACTTGCGAAATTTACAAAAAAGATTCAAGATAATAGTTTAACTTCAACATTATAAGAAGGATTTCCATGTTTAGCAAAAACAATGAGTAGAAGGAGACAGTAATCTCATTCATACATTGAGCTGAGTAAATGAAAGTATTTCATTCATAAGCAGAAGGATTGCTGTTTCAGGAAAAAAGTATGATATCTTGAACTTTTCAGCTAAGTCAAAGATGAAAAATAACAGAAAAAAGTTCAACACTTATTAATTTGCTGAGCATGATGATGAAAGCACATTGCACATGATTAAGACGGATTTAGAACAACAGCATTTGGGTTAAAATGAGCAGGATGAGTATCATGATGGTGGAGAACGATCAAAATAACATTGTTAATCCAGATTCGTAGATAATTACTATTCTTGTAATCTGCCAGTTTGAAGTTTCAAAATAAAAGGAAAAGCTATATGGAGCAGTTTGAAACTATTGTACAGTCTCATGCATGATTGTAGATGTTAATTGGGAGGTTATTCACCATGAAAAAGCGGAAAATGTTGACAGCAATGTTAAGCATGCAAGGATATTTCTTTAATGGAGTATCAGGTGGTATTCACTCTAACCAATGACACTTAACAGATGAAGCTAGGAAGCATTTCATATACAGGGAGCTTCAAGTTTTTCATATAATGGTTCAAGTTTTTCATTGCTTCTTTTGTAAAGATATAATTCCAGCATCATAATAGAGACAACATTTTAAATGGTAAATATTCAGTGTGCCAAGCTGCGCCCAGCCACTGTTTCATGACAAGAGGGGTCTTTTAATCTATTTTCTGTCTCGGTTTTTAATGATTTTACCAGAAAATTAAGAGGCATGACAGTGGAAAAGATTAGATTACAGTGCACAAGTAGAAAGAACAACAATCTTGGTGACTAAGACAGGCACAAAATGAAAGGTAGCTGAATTGCTTGATTGGAAGCAGCAGCATGAACTAAGCTCTGGCAAAGGCATGCTTGATCTGGTACAAATGGTTTCTAATGTAGACAGAAAAAGCTGGAATACGTGGATTATGTGTGGAAAGACAAATTCTTAGATGGCTAGACATATAGATGAGTTTGAAACACACCTTGCTCATCTCAAAAGGCTGTTCTCTGAGCAACAAGAGGTGATAAATACAATTAAGGGTGAACCAGAGCAGCTATCTGAGGAACAGTACAAACATATTGATGCACAATTCAAACCTCCTGTGCCTTCTGGTTTTGAAGTTCATTAGACGACATATTTTGTAAAATGTTCATTCACAAATGTAGACAGTTATTTAGCCTTCCACAATTGAAATGGCTTCTAGCATGATGTCTTTCTACAAACAAACATTCTGCAACGCTATCTGGTACTCATTCCTCAGGTCAAGCACACACAATAAGAATGTCTGGGTATGAAGAATGCAAGGGAATTTGCGTATTACATTTTGTTTTATTTTTAAATGAAACAGCAGATATAAAATAGAATACCCATAGTAAAAGATGTTATGAATTCCTTGTGAGGAAAGACGGCTGTAAAGGTTTTTTAAACATGCAATAAATTAGAAATACCCAGTATGCCAAGCTGTGCCTAGATCATGAATGAGTGGAATAATATGTAGGGTCTTCAATGATAAAAAATGATGGGTTCGAGTGGACTCAGCTACAATGAAACTCTGATACAGAAAAGTAAGTCTTCTTCATAGTGAGATCAAAAGCTACCCAAGAAAAAATACAGTTAAAGAGCCGCGGCCAGAGCCATCACAGGAGCTCTTATGCTCAGCTTCAAAGATTCCCATTTCGGCTTCATAAGCACATAAGGAGGGGCGCACAGAGAGGAATGAGAAATTCGTTATTTAAAAACTATCACAGCCATGGCTTCAGTATTTCCAGAAACATGAAATATTAAATACCCAAAAGGTAAATGTCAGAGTGGCGGCTAATACAAAGATGAATGCTTATAACAATGTGGAAAAGAGTTCTCCTTTCGGCTAAGTATACACCAGAAGAGAAATCGACAGGCAGATTACAAAGAAAAATGCATCAGAAATGTCAGAATGGCGGCCATAAATCTTCAGAAGTTGTTTAAAAACAGTCAAAATACCTTCAGATTGTTACAAGAGAGATCGCCCCTGTGAATATTAGCAAATTTCGACCAGAAGACAACTGGTGTGATGAAGTTTCGAGCTCATGAATGCATCAGAAACCCTAACCAGCCGCGGTCAGCTCCTTCGAGAAGTTTCTCTCCAACAAGTCAATGTGTGAATGATGATGTTTTTTTTTAGGGTTGATGCTTTTAGGTCGTTTCTCCAAGTCAAAAGAATATCCCTAAATGATGTGGTCGAATTTAATAATTGATGCATGGTGGTCAGCCAATTTCAATGAGTTAGGATTTTTTTTAAGCTTTATGTCTTTTATTTGCATTATTCATTGAAAAACTAATTTATTAAATGATTCATTATAAATCACTTAATAAATTAGTTATTTTTAAAAATGCAAATAAAAGATATCTTATGAGAATAGACGTGCTATAAATCCATGCATGGAATAGGCAAAGTTAACTGAAGGTGAGAGATATTTTTATCATGCACATGATAATAGAAATTGGAGTTTCAGTTCCCATGGGCGGAATCGGTAAAAACGAGGCAGTTTTGCATGTTTTAAGGCCACTTTTCAGGGAGTTGCAGTTCAGTTGGGATAGTGCATGTATCAGTTATGACTTGGCAGTGAATTTGAGCTTAATTGGACTCATTTTTACATGAGTTTTAGCCACTTTTTCAGGAATTTTCATTTGTGCTCGGATTTCACATTGTAATTGTCATCTTTTCACTTTCTGATGACTTTCAGTTCTTTTTGCATGCCTTTTTGGAAAGGTTTTTGTATATATTGAAAAACTTAACTGTTTTTCATTCTAGTTCTTATTTTCTGCCTTTGCCTTCAGCAAAGAGGATAATTTTGTAACTCAGTTTTCAGATTAATATAGCAGTGTTTTATTACAGGTCAAAAGTGCGTAATTGCAGAAGATTCCTTTGAATTCAGGACTTTAGAGTTTGCCTTCTAGATTTCAAGCATCGTTTTGTGAAGAATTTGATCGAAGAATTGCTGCGTTTCGGTTCTGAAACCTTTAGTTTTATCTGTCTTTTTCACATATCTGTATGCAATTTAGTTTGTAATCACTGGTTATACATTGTGCTTATTAATGAGTTAATACGTTTTGTTGTGAAAACCTTGTTTTCCTTCAATAGTGCATTAAATCACAAGCCTTTGTTTAAATTGTTCAAGTGATTAAATTATTGAATCTGGTTGTGTGGATTTGAGTTTTAAGAAATTTTTTGTGAGTCATAATTGCAAGTCATTATCATTTAGGTGCAATCACCTCTCATAGCTTTAGTTCTTCAGTTCGAGCAAGTTTCTTTTTCTCTTTCCCAGCCAAGTCAATTAGTTTTAGGAGTTTTTAGTCAGGGAACCAGCCCTCTCTGGAGATTGATTCTCGAAATTAGGCAACCCACAGGCCTGAGAATCATTCCATGTTTCAACAGATTGCTAGGTTTAATTAATCAAGCGTTCGGGTGCAATCTGATTTGATAACAGTTTTTGGCACGCCCGGTGGGACTCTGAATCACTTTTCAGAGCAAAGTTTTATAGTTCAAGCTGCTGTTTGGTATATACTGCAGTTTATTCCAGCCTTTCAGAGGATTATTTTTATATACCTGGCGACTCCGTTTCTCAGTTTTTAGCAGATCAAAGTGTGCACAGCTTATGAGAAAAATTCAGACACGAAGTTCTTCTTCGTTTGAGTATTTGCAGCTGTCTTCGCCAAAGAGAATAGGGAGGACAGCTAAGAGACAATCTGGTAAATCTACAAGAAAACGATCAGTTTCTCCGATTCGAAGGGCAGAACCAATCGTTTATACATCAAAAAGAAGAGGCAGATCATTAACAAGACAGCCAAGTTCTTTCTCAGCTTCACCAAGTTACAGAGTACCGGTTCAGCCTGTACCGATTATTCAAGCAGCAGTTCCAATGGCAGCTAGAGCACATGCTTTTGTTCCGTTTGACGGGGGCAGCCCGTTAGACTTAGCTTTGCATGATGATATACCAGTAGCAGCACTGAAAAGTTTGCCTTTCTTCAGTGGTGAGGATCAGACTACGCCAGTTGAGCACATTAGAGACGTAGCCTCATTATGTGGAGTTCACCATGTGACTCAAGAAAACGTGGCTTTAAGATTGTTAGCAGCATCATTCAAGGGTAAAGCATCTCAATGGTTTCGTGGCTTACCAGTTCGTAGCGTCCCGACATGGGATGACTTAGGAGACAAGCTGACGAAGCAATTTTCAGACAAGTCCGATCATTTATCTCTAGTTGAACAAATGACGACTATTAAGAGAGCGCCACAAGAACAAATGATGGACTTTAATTTCAGATTCCAAAGGACATGGGATCGGATTCCAGCCACGGTAAGGCCTACTCCTGATCATGCTTTTCTGTATTTTCTTAGATCATTGCACAGTGATATTGCCTTAATGATACAGTCAATGGGTGGGTTAACCTTACCAGTAGCATATGACATTGCCATTAGAGCTGAAAATTGCCTCATACAAGCTGGTAAGCTTGCCCCAAGACCTCCTATGCCAATTTTCCCTGAAGTACAGCCATACATGCCCATCCATGTACCTCCAATAGCCGCTATACCTGCTGTTCCAGCCTTAGGTTTTCAAGCAGCAGTACAAAATAATGCTGTTCCAGCAAATTCTGATTTGCAAGGTCTAAAAGATACCCAACAGCAGTTAATGAATGACCAACAGCAAATGGCCAAGTTACTTCAAACTGTGAGTAACAATTTAGTAAGTCTTAAAAATCAGCAAGGTCAAAATTTCAGGCCTAATCAATCATCCTTTCAAGCAAATAGGCCTGCCTATCAAGCTGATTACCAGGGACAAAAGAGAAATTTTAACTTTAGGCCTAATCAGCCATTTAACCCAGCTGCTGCTAGCTCTTCAAAAGAGCTGATACCAATACAGAATAATTTAGCGCAGGATTATGTTTGGTGTTATCCCTGCAATCAGCCTCATAATCAGGCTACTTGCATGAACGGGGTGATTAATCAAGCACTCATGGTGCAAAATAGTTATGCTGCTCCTGAACAAACAAATAAGGAGGATAGTGATCAACAGAATGAACAGAAGCAACAAACTGACCTTGACGTTGCCATGATGAACTGGCAAGGAAGTGAGTTTTGCGGAGTTAATCACGTGCAAGGTCAAAATCAGTCAGCCGCTTCTATTGCAGCCAATACGAGGGCCAAAAAGAGAGCATTTGACCTTAGACAGCAAGCTGTCCCTGATAAACAACAAGCAGAAAAAGACAAACAGCCTGCTGTTCACCAGAAAAATCAAGATTTTACAGCCCAACAGGGGCAAGTTCAGCCTTCAAAAGATCAGAATGTTCATGTTTTGACGAGACAGCAAGCTGAATCATCAAAGGAGCAGCCCAAAATTCAGTTTCAGCCTCAAGCAGCTCAAGTGGACGTTGCTGTTCAAAAGGTACAATCAAAGGTTGGTGGTTCTTCCTTTAATATCGTTGAGCATATGAAAAAAACAACTGTTGGCATCACCATGATAGATGCATTACGTTTGCCTGGACAAAAAGAAAGCTTGCAGGAAGCATTGGCTAAAATATCAATTTCTGACAAAGTGAATACAGAACAGCCAAGTGTTCTTGCAAACAGTTCAGATCAAAAGCAAGTACAGCCAGTTAAAGAGGTAAAACCACTTCCTTTTTATGTCAGTTTAATAATTGGTGAGAATATAGTGCATAATTGCATGATCGACAGTGGAGCAAGCAGCTCAATCATGCCCAAGCAGCTGGTAGACAAGTTAGGTCTCGAGTATGAACCTTTGTCAAAAGGGGTAGTTCAATTAGACGGTACAGCTATTAAGTCTGTAGGAGTTATCAAAAATCTGCCCCTTACTTTGCATGCATGTCCAAATTTTCAAATACCACAGGACATTTATGTTATTGATCTCCCACCTTACTTTGCCATCTGCTTGTCTAGAGATTTCACTGCAAAGTTAGGTGGTTATTTGTCATCGGACTGGTCTCACATGTTTTTCAGAACCAGATACGGTACCAGAGTTACCATTAAATCAGAACCATTAGCTAAAGACCATATTGAACCTTATGTTCCGAACCCCATAAATGCAAACCTAGCTTTCCATGATCAGGAGGAGCAATCCGTGACTCTCGACCCCACTGTACCTATAGAAGGCATACCAGACATAAATCTAGATGAGTGGGCAGCTGAGAATCACGAGATTGATCCGTTCAATCTCATAGATGAAGTAGGTTTGGGCGTTTATATGATTCGAGAACCTGATGCAGTTATTCTGAATCTGGTTAAGGAAGAAAAACAGCAAGTACAGCAGTTTGAGCAGCTTTGGAAGCTTTATTTTGACGGTTCTAGGAGTAAAATTGGTGTTGGTTGAGGTGTTGTTCTGATTTCACCTGAAGGAGACAGGTATTATTCAGCATTTAGATTTGCTTTCAGCTATTCTAACAATGTTGCTGAATATGAAGCATTAGTACATGGCTTAGAATGGGCCAGAAAAAGGAAGATTAAGTGCTTGTAGGTGTTTGGCGATTCAAAATTAATAGCAAATCAAGTCAGAAATCTGAATTTAACAAAGAATGACTTGCTGAAATTATACAAACATCGTGTTTGGGACCTAATTGAGGAGTTTGATGCATTTAATCTGCAATCAGTGCCCAGACTGCAGAATAAGCAAGCTGATAAACTTGCTGCTCTAGGGTCACAGTATGATATCCCAGCTGAAATTCACAATGTGGAGGTACAGCAGTACGTGAAGGTAGTTGTTAGACCTTCGGTACCTGATAATAACATAAGTTGGCAAATTTTTGATAGTGATGAACAAATATGCCATTTTCTGATGGAGGAGGCTGAGTTTTCTGCTGGAAACCAGCGTAAGTTTGATCAGCAATATGGTGATCAAATCATGCAGTTAAAGTCTAATAAACTGCCAAAAGGGTTGGTGACTCTTGAGTCAATTTTCAACACTGATGACCAGGTTAGGAGAGACAAATCTAGTATTTCAGTGAAACAAGAACATTATGAACATATAGAAATATTCAAAGATAAGCTCCTTAAGCTTGGGAAAATCTGCACAAAGGAGGAGCAGCAAGCATTCATCTTACTTTGCCAAGAATTCAGCGACATATTCGCTTGGCAATATGGAGATTTGAAGGGTTTTAATCCCGAATTAGCTCAGCACACAATTGAGCTCGAGCCAAATGCAAAACCGGTGAGACAGAAGCAGAGGCCTCTGAACCCGAAGTTAGAACAACTGATGAAAATAGAATTAAATAAGTTGATCGAAGGTAGCATAATATTTCCAATCAAGCACACTTCATGGGTGTCAAATTTGGTGCCTGTCAGGAAGAAGAGTGGAGAGATAAGGTTGTGCGTTGATTTCCGTGATCTAAATAGAGCTTCACTCAAAGATCACTACCCACTGCCTTCAATGGAACAAATATTGCAGGTTGTTTCAGGGTCAGAAAGGTTTTCATTACTGGATGGGTATTCGGGTTATAATCAAATCTTGGTGAAGGAGGAGGATCAGTATAAGACGGCTTTTACCACCAAGTGGGGTACGATGGCTTACAGAAAGATGTCGTTTGGACTGTCAAACGCCGGAGCCACCTTTCAGAGAGCAATGGATATGGCTCTCCAAGGTTTGATTAACAAATTTGTTCTTGTTTACTTGGATGATGTTACTGTTTTCTCACGTAGTGCTGATGATCATTTCAGTCACCTTAGACAGATTTTTGAAAGGTGTAGAGAGTACGGAATCTCGTTAAATCCGAAGAAGAGTATTTTTGCTGTACACGAAGGTAAGCTTTTGGGTTTCATCGTTTCAAAGGATGGCATTTCTATAGACCCAGAACGTATTGCAGCCATACTGGCTTTACCACTGCCCGCTCACAAAAAGGGTTTGCAGAGTTTCCTGGGCAGAATTAACTTCGTAAGGAGGTTCATTCCAAATGTTGCAGCCTTGTTACAGCCATTGACAGCCATGCTGAAGAAAAATATTCAATTCAGCTGGTCAAAAGAAGGAAAGAGCAGTTTTGAACAGATTAAGGAGGCACTTGCAGCAGCCCCTACTCTTATAAATCCTGATTTTGAAAAGGATTTCATATTGTACGCATTCGGAGGAGTGGATACCATCTCCGCAATGCTCTGTCAGCAAAATAATGAAGGTATGGAACAGCCCATAGCTTTTTTCAGTCAAGTTTTGCATGACTATGAAACAAGATATTCTTTCGTTGAGAAACATGTACTTGTCGTAGTAAGAAGTCTGAAGAAATTCAGACATATGCTGTCCAATAATAAGATAAATCTGCTGGTAGCTCACCCAACAGTCAAATAATTTCTGCTGAATAAAGACATTAATGACAAGCGAGCAGGCTGGATAACCAAAGTTATGGAGTATGACATCAGCATAAAAGTTACCAAGCTTGTTCGAGGTAAAGGACTGTGCGAACAGCTTGCAGAAAATGAAGAAAACAGCAGTAAAGAAGTTGCTGCAGTTCTGAAAAATGAAGATGAATCTACTGTATCTGATGTTTCAGCTAGTTGGATCCATCAAATGATCCATTACTTGTATACTGGAGATTGCCCAGAAGGTATGGATAAATCTAAACGAAGATATTATAGATTGCAGGCAATTCCTTATGCAGTAATAAATAACGTTTTATATAAAAAAGATTTCAATGGAATATTCCTCAGATGTATTTACCCAGATCAGATTGAAAGAATTCTAGAGGAATTTCATGATGGACCTGCTGGAGGTCACTTTGCACCTCGTACTACAGCTTTGAAGATTATGAGGGCAGGCTATTATTGGCCAGATCTTTTCAAGGATGCACATATTTATGTCAGAAAATGTGCTAAATGTTCACTTTTTGCAGGAAAACAGAAGTTAGCAGCCCTGCCCCTGAGTCCAATTCAGGTTGAGCAGCCATTCGGAAAGTGGGGACTTGACTTTATCGGTCCTATTAACCCACCATCAAGTGCAGGTCACAAGTGGATCTTAACAGCAACAGATTACTTCACAAAATGGACAGAAGCAGTTGCTTTAAAGGATTCAAATGAAACTTCAGTCCTTAATTTTTATCAAGACATTGTTTCCAGGTTTGGTACACCTGAATCTATTATTTCAGATAATGCTTTAGCTTTTGTTGGCTTAAGAGTTTCAGATTGGTCAGTGAAAAATAATGTTTATTTGAACACTTCGTCCAACTATTACCCTCAAGGTAATGGACAAGCTGAATCAACAAACAAAAATCTGATAAAGATCATCAGGAAAACAATTGTAGATAATCAGAGGTCATGGCATGACAAGCTTAAATTAGCCCTTTGGGCTGATAGAATTACACCAAAACGGTCGACAAGTTTTTCACCATATGTTTTGGTTTATGGTAAGGAGGCCAAATTGCCTATATCAATAGAGTTCCCAACTCTGAGTTACATAAAGGAATTGGAATTGCTTGAAGAAGAGCCAATGCAAGTTAGACTTGCTGAGTTAACAGAGTTGGACGAGTCCAGGAACGAAGCTTTCAGAAGGCTTCAAATTCATCACTCTCAGATGAAAAAGACATTTGATAGAAAATCAGTTGCACGAATCTTCAATGAAGGTGACTTAGTTTTCAAATGGGATGAGTTGAAAAGCAGGCCTGGCAAACATTCTAAGTTTGACGCCATGTGGGATGGCCCTTATGTTATAACAGCAAAGAAGGAACACAATGCTTTCCAACTCTCAAAGCTGGATGGTGAGGTATTGCCAATCCCTGTTAACGGGATTCATTTGAAGCAGTGTTATTAAGCTTCAGGCTTTCAGCTGTACATAGTAGGATAGATTTCCAGTTTTAGTACGTTTTCAATAAGTGCCTGCTGGCACATTTCACTTCAGTTTTTCTGGTTTTCAATAAGTGCAGTTGCTGCACCTGTTTTTCAAATTCTGTCATAAACAGAATTTCAGTAGTTTCTTTCTGTTTTTGTTTGTGCTGAGTTACATTTTCAGAAAATTAAGAGCAGAGAAGGACTCCATGCCCAATGAATATGCTAGGGAACTGGTCTGTTGTGTTTAGCAGGCAAACACTCCGCAGAGGTCGCCAATTTGTTACCTATTTTTCACTCTACGCTCAACAGGTAGAGCTGAATAAGTTTCAGCTTTTGTAGGTACAGAATTTTTTCCAAATTTTGCTGATAAAGTGTTCGTTGAATCATCAATGATGTCATCTTACAAAGGTATCATAAGATTGTTGTGCAAATGTTTAAAACAGAAAATTAAAGAAAATTGCACTTTTATTCATTTCGTGAAAATGCTGAATCTCGCACAAGCCGCGAGAGTAACTGAGATTGTTTCTGACAATCAAAAAATGAATACTAAATCTAAGCACAGGCCACACTGCTGTAAATAGCATGAGCGTAAAAAAGAAAGCAATTCATTATTGCCTGTTACGGTGAATCGTTTCGTTGGTGCTTTTCGCCATCGAGCCTTCAAGCAGTTGCAGCCTCGCTTCATCGCTCTGCATACCTGCAAATCATTAAGGAAATAATGTTAGAGTTGTACTCTAAGCAATAGTGAATTATTTTCTGTCTTACGCTTATGCTACAGACAAAAATGTAATTTGCGTTAAACCGAGCATTCATCAGATGATTGCAAGAAATCAGCAGAAAAACATAATACAATGGAAGCTTTCAGCTTCTTTTATTTTGCTAACATGTTTGTTTCAGTGTGCAGGAGCAGGTTTTTCATATTCGAATTCATTTCAGCTGATATGTGGAGTAAAACGGGCTCCCACAAGGGTTGAGCCTGGCATATCAGGTTTTCAATTACAGAGCCAGAAAGGAATACAGTACAGTAATATCAAATGATTAAAACAGTCTAAATCAGCATGATGGAACTGATTGAGCAATTATCTTTTGCTCACAAATCAAAGGGACAGAAAGGTAGCATGGCAGTTCAGTATTGTTTACATTTAACGATTCTCATTTCAGCTCTGTCTTTCATTCACATTCACATTGTGATAAGACAGCATTCAGCACTTTGTTTTGTTTCTTTTACTGTCAAGTACTTGCGAAATTTACAAAAAGATTCAAGATAATAGTTTAACTTCAGCATTATAAGAAGGATTTCCATGTTTAGCAAAAACAATGAGTAGAAGGAGACAGTAAGCTCATTCATACATTGAGCTGAGTAAATGAAAGTATTTCATTCATAAGCAGAAGGATTGCTGTTTCAGGAAAAAAGTATGATACCTTGAACTTTTCAGCTAAGTCAAAGATGAAAAATAACAGAAAAAAGTTCAACACTTATTAATTTGCTGAGCATGATGATGAAAGCACATTGCACATGATTAAGACGGATTTAGAACAAGCATTTGGTTAAAATGAGCAAGGATGAGTATCATGATGGTGGAGAACGATCAAAATAACATTGTTAATCCAGATTCGTAGATAATTACTATTCTTGTAATCTGCCAGTTTGAAGTTTCAAAATAAAAGGAAAAGCTATATGGAGCAGTTTGAAACTATTGTACAGTCTCATGCATGATTGTAGATGTTAATTGGGAGGTTATTCACCATGAAAAAGCGGAAAATGTTGACAGCAATGTTAAGCATGCAAGGATATTTCTTTAATGGAGTATCAGGTGGTATTCACTCTAACCAATGACACTTAACAGATGAAGCAAGGAAGCAGTTCATATACAGGGAGCTTCAAGTTTTTCATATAATGGTTCAAGTTTTTCATTGCTTCTTTTGTAAAGATATAATTCCAGCATCATAATAGAGACAACATTTTAAATGATAAATATTCAGTGTGCCAAGCTGCGCCCAGCCACTGTTTCATGACAAGAGGGGTCTTTTAATCTATTTTTCTGTCTCGGTTTTTAATGATTTTACCAGAAAAAATTAAGAGGCATGACAGTGGAGAAGATTAGATTACAGTGCACAAGTAGAAAGAACAACAATCTTGGTGACTAAGACAGGCACAAAATGAAAGGTAGCTGAACTGCTTGATTGGAAGTAGCAGCATGAACTAAGCTCTGGCAAAGGCATGCTTGATCTGGTACAAATGGTTTCTAATGTAGACAGAAAAAGCTGGAATACGTGGATTATGTGTGGAAAGACAAATTCTCAGATGGCTAGACATATAGATGAGATTGAAACACACCTTGCTCATCTCAAAAGGCTGTTCTCTGAGCAACAAGAAGTGATAAATACAATTAAGGGTGAACCAGAGCAGCTATCTGAGGAACAGTACAAACATATTGATGCACAATTCAAACCTCCTGTGCCTTCTGGTTTTGAAGTTCATTAGACGACATATTTTGTAAAATGTTCATTCACAAATGTAGACAGTTATTTAGCCTTCCACAATTGAAATGGCTTCTAGCATGATGTCTTTCTACAAACAAACATTCTGCAACGCTATCTGGTACTCATTCCTCAGGTCAAGCACACACAATAAGAATGTCTGGGTATGAAGAATGCAAGGGAATTTGCGTATTACATTTTGTTTTATTTTTAAATGAAACAGCAGATATAAAATAGAATACCCATAGTAAAAGATGTTATGAATTCCTTGTGAGGAAAGACGGCTGTAAAGGTTTTTTAAACATGCAATAAATTAGAAATACCCAGTATGCCAAGCTGTGCCTAGATCATGAATGAGTGGAATAATATGTAGGGTCTTCAATGATAAAAAATGATGGGTTCGAGTGGACTCAGCTACAATGAAACTCTGATACAGAAAAGTAAGTCTTCTTCATAGTGAGATCAAAAGCTACCCAAGAAAAAATACAGTTAAAGAGCCGCGGCCAGAGCCATCACAGGAGCTCTTATGCTCAGCTTCAAAGATTCCCATTTCGGCTTCATAAGCACATAAGGAGGGGCGCACAGAGAGGAATGAGAAATTCGTTATTTAAAAACTATCACAGCCATGGCTTCAGTATTTCCAGAAACATGAAATATTAAATACCCAAAAGGTAAATGTCAGAGTGGCGGCTAATACAAAGATGAATGCTTATAACAATGTGGAAAAGAGTTCTCCTTTCGGCTAAGTATACACCAGAAGAGAAATCGACAGGCAGATTACAAAGAAAAATGCATCAGAAATGTCAGAATGGCGGCCATAAATCTTCAGAAGTTGTTTAAAAACAGTCAAAATACCTTCAGATTGTTACAAGAGAGATCGCCCCTGTGAATATTAGCAAATTTCGACCAGAAGACAACTGGTGTGATGAAGTTTCGAGCTCATGAATGCATCAGAAACCCTAACCAGCCGCGGTCAGCTCCTTCGAGAAGTTTCTCTCCAACAAGTCAATGTGTGAATGATGATGTTTTTTTTTAGGGTTGATGCTTTTAGGTCGTTTCTCCAAGTCAAAAGAATATCCCTAAATGATGTGGTCGAATTTAATAATTGATGCATGGTGGTCAGCCAATTTCAATGAGTTAGGATTTTTTTTAAGCTTTATGTCTTTTATTTGCATTATTCATTGAAAAACTAATTTATTAAATGATTCATTATAAATCACTTAATAAATTAGTTATTTTTAAAAATGCAAATAAAAGATATCTTATGAGAATAGACGTGCTATAAATCCATGCATGGAATAGGCAAAGTTAACTGAAGGTGAGAGATATTTTTATCATGCACATGATAATAGAAATTGGAGTTTCAGTTCCCATGGGCGGAATCGGTAAAAACGAGGCAGTTTTGCATGTTTTAAGGCCACTTTTCAGGGAGTTGCAGTTCAGTTGGGATAGTGCATGTATCAGTTATGACTTGGCAGTGAATTTGAGCTTAATTGGACTCATTTTTACATGAGTTTTAGCCACTTTTTCAGGAATTTTCATTTGTGCTCGGATTTCACATTGTAATTGTCATCTTTTCACTTTCTGATGACTTTCAGTTCTTTTTGCATGCCTTTTTGGAAAGGTTTTTGTATATATTGAAAAACTTAACTGTTTTTCATTCTAGTTCTTATTTTCTGCCTTTGCCTTCAGCAAAGAGGATAATTTTGTAACTCAGTTTTCAGATTAATATAGCAGTGTTTTATTACAGGTCAAAAGTGCGTAATTGCAGAAGATTCCTTTGAATTCAGGACTTTAGAGTTTGCCTTCTAGATTTCGAGCATCGTTTTGTGAAGAATTTGATCGAAGAATTGCTGTGTTTCGGTTCTGAAACCTTTAGTTTTATCTGTCTTTTTCACATATCTGTATGCAATTTAGTTTGTAATCACTGGTTATACATTGTGCTTATTAATGAGTTAATACGTTTTGTTGTGAAAACCTTGTTTTCCTTCAATAGTGCATTAAATCACAAGCCTTTGTTTAAATTGTTCAAGTGATTAAATTATTGAATCTGGTTGTGTGGATTTGAGTTTTAAGAAATTTTTTGTGAGTCATAATTGCAAGTCATTATCATTTAGGTGCAATCACCTCTCATAGCTTTAGTTCTTCAGTTCGAGCAAGTTTCTTTTTCTCTTTCCCAGCCAAGTCAATTAGTTTTAGGAGTTTTTAGTCAGGGAACCAGCCCTCTCTGGAGATTGATTCTCGAAATTAGGCAACCCACAGGCCTGAGAATCATTCCATGTTTCAACAGATTGCTAGGTTTAATTAATCAAGCGTTCAGGTGCAATCTGATTTGATAACAGTTTTTGGCACGCCCGGTGGGACTCTGAATCACTTTTCAGAGCAAAGTTTTTATAGTTCAAGCTGCTGTTTGGTATATACTGCAGTTTATTCCAGCCTTTCAGAGGATTATTTTTATATACTTGGCGACTCCGTTTTCTCAGTTTTTAGCAGATCAAAGTGTGCACAGCTTATGAGAAAAATTCAGACACGAAGTTCTTCTTCGTTTGAGTATTTGCAGTTGTCTTCACCAAAGAGAATAGGGAGGACAACTAAGAGACAATCTGGTAAATCTACAAGAAAACGATCAGTTTCTCCGATTCGAAGGGCATAACCAATCGTTTATACATCAAAAAGAAGAGGCAGATCGTTAACAAGACAGCCAAGTTCTTTCTCAGCTTCACCAAGTTACAGAGTACCGGTTCAGCCTGTACCGATTATTCAAGCAGCAGTTCCAATGGCAGCTAGAGCACATGCTTTTGTTCCGTTTGACGGGGGCAGCCCGTTAGACTTAGCTTTGCATGATGATATACCAGTAGCAGCACTGAAAAGTTTGCCTTTCTTCAGTGGTGAGGATCAGACTACGCCAGTTGAGCACATTAGAGACGTAGCCTCATTATGTGGAGTTCACCATGTGACTCAAGAAAACGTGGCTTTAAGATTGTTAGCAGCATCATTCAAGGGTAAAGCATCTCAATGGTTTCGTGGCTTACCAGTTCGTAGCGTCCCGACATGGGATGACTTAGGAGACAAGCTGACGAAGCAGTTTTCAAACAAGTCTGATCATTTATCTCTAGTTGAACAAATGACGACTATTAAGAGAGCACCACAAGAACAAATGATGGACTTTAATTTTAGATTCCAAAGGACATGGGATCGGATTCCAGCCACGGTAAGGCCTACTCCTGATCATGCTTTTCTGTATTTTCTTAGATCATTGCACAGTGATATTGCCTTAATGATACAGTCAATGGGTGGGTTAACCTTACCAGCAGCATATGACATTGCCATTAGAGCTGAAAATTGCCTCATACAAGCTGGTAAACTTGCCCCAAGACCTCCTATGCCAATTTTCCCTGAAGTACAGCCATACATGCCCATCCATGTACCTCCAATAGCCGCTATACCTGCTGTTCCAGCCTTAGGTTTCCAAGCAGCAGTACAAAATAATGTTGTTCCAGCAAATTCTGATTTGCAAGGTCTAAAAGATACCCAACAGCAGTTAATGAATGACCAACAGCAAATGGCCAAGTTACTTCAAACTGTGAGTAACAATTTAGTAAGTCTTAAAAATCAGCAAGGTCAAAATTTCAGGCCTAATCAATCATCCTTTCAAGCAAATAGGCCTGCCTATCAAGCTGATTACCAGGGACAAAAGAGAAATTTTAACTTTAGGCCTAATCAACCATTTAACCCAGCTGCTGCTAGCTCTTCAAAAGAGTTGATACCAATACAGAATAATTTAGCGCAGGATTATGTTTGGTGTTATCCCTGCAATCAGCCTCATAATCAGGCTACTTGCATGAACGGGGTGATTAATCAAGCACTCATGGTGCAAAATAGTTATGCTGCTCCTGAACAAACAAATAAGGAGGATAGTGATCAACAGAATGAACAGAAGCAACAAACTGACCTTGACGTTGCCATGATGAACTGGCAAGGAAGTGAGTTTTGCGGGGTTAATCACGTGCAAGGTCAAAATCAGTCAGCCGCTTCTATTGCAGCCAATACGAGGGCCAAAAAGAGAGCATTTGACCTTAGACAGCAAGCTGTCCCTGATAAACAACAAGCAGAAAAAGACAAATAGCTTGCTGTTCACCAGAAAAATCAAGATTTTACAGCCCAACAGGGGCAAGTTCAGCCTTCAAAAGATCAGAATGTTTATGTTTTGATGAGACAGCAAGCTGAATCATCAAAGGAGCAGCCCAAAATTCAGTTTCAGCCTCAAGCAGCTCAAGTGGACGTTGCTGTTCAAAAGGTACAATCAAAGGTTGGTGGTTCTTCCTTTAATATCGTTGAGCATATGAAAAAAACAACTGTTGGCATCACCATGATAGATGCATTACGTTTGCCTGGACAAAAAGAAAGCTTGCAGGAAGCATTGGCTAAAATATCAATTTCTGACAAAGTGAATACAGAACAGCCAAGTGTTCTTGCAAATAGTTCAGATCAAAAGCAAGTACAGCCAGTTAAAGAGGTAAAACCACTTCCTTTTTATGTCAGTTTAATAATTGGTGAGAATATAGTGCATAACTGCATGATCGACAGTGGAGCAAGCAGCTCAATCATGCCCAAGCAGCTGGTAGACAAGTTAGGTCTCGAGTATGAACCTTTGTCAAAAGGGGTAGTTCAATTAGACGGTACAGCTATTAAGTCTGTAGGAGTTATCAAAAATCTGCCCCTTACTTTGCATGCATGTCCAAATTTTCAAATACCACAGGACATTTATGTTATTGATCTCCCACCTTACTTTGCCATCTGCTTGTCTAGAGATTTCACTGCAAAGTTAGGTGGTTATTTGTCATCAGACTGGTCTCACATGTTTTTTAGAACCAGATACGGTACCAGAGTTACCATTAAATCAGAACCATTAGCTAAAGACCATATTGAACCTTATGTTCTGAACCCCATAAACGCAAACCTAGCTTTCCATGATCAGGAGGAGCAACTCGTGACTCTCGACCCCACTGTACCTATAGAAGGCATACCAGACATAAATCTAGATGAGTGGGTAGCCGAGAATTATGAGATTGATCCATTCAATCTCATAGACGAAGTAGGTTTGGGCGTTTATATGATTCGAGAACCTGATGCAGTTATTCCAAATCTGGTTAAGGAAGAAAAACAGCAAGTACAGCAGTTTGAACAGCTTTGGAAGCTTTATTTTGACGGTTCTAGGAGTAAAATTGGTGCTGGTGGAGGTGCTGTTCTGATTTCACCTGAAGGAGACAGGTATTATTCAGCGTTTAGATTTGCTTTCAGCTGTTCTAACAATGTTGCTGAATATGAAGCATTAATACATGGCTTAGAATGGGCCAGAAAAAGAAAGATTAAGTGCTTACAGGTGTTTGGCGATTCAGAATTAATAGCAAATCAAGTTAGAAACCTGAATTTAACAAAGAATGACTTGCTGAAATTATACAAACATCGTGTTTGGGACCTAATTGAGGAGTTTGATGCATTTAATCTGCAATCAGTGCCCAGACTGCAGAATAAGCAAGCTGATAAACTTGCTGCTCTAGGGTCACAGTATGATATCCCAGCTGAAATTCACAATGTGGAGGTACAGCAGTACGTGAAGGTAGTTGTTAGACCTTCGGTACCTGATAATAACATAAGTTGGCAAATTTTTGATAGTGATGAACAAATATGCCATTTTCTGATGGAGGAGGCTGAGTTTTCTGCTGGAAACCAGCGTAAGTTTGATCAGCAATATGGTGATCAAATCATGCAGTTAAAGTCTAATAAACTGCCAAAAGGGTTGGTGACTCTTGAGTCAATTTTCAACACTGATGACCAGGTTAGGAAAGACAAATCTGGTATTTCAGTGAAACAAGAACATTATGAACAAATAGAAATATTCAAAGATAAGCTCCTTAAGCTTGGGAAAATCTGCACAAAGGAGGAGCAGCAAGCATTCATCTTACTTTGCCAAGAATTCAGCGACATATTCGCTTGGCAATATGGAGATTTGAAGGGTTTTAATCCCGAATTAGCTCAGCACACAATTGAGCTCGAGCCAAATGCAAAACCGGTGAGACAGAAGCAGAGGCCTCTGAACCCGAAGTTAGAACAACTGATGAAAATAGAATTAAATAAGTTGATCGAAGGTAGCATAATATTTCCAATCAAGCACACTTCATGGGTGTCAAATTTGGTGCCTGTCAGGAAGAAGAGTGGAGAGATAAGGTTGTGCATTGATTTCCGTGATCTAAATAGAGCTTCACTCAAAGATCACTACCCACTGCCTTCAATGGAACAAATATTGCAGGTTGTTTCAGGATCAGAAAGGTTTTCTTTACTGGATGGGTATTCGGGTTATAATCAAATCTTGGTGAAGGAGGAGGATCAGTATAAGATGGCTTTTACCACCAAGTGGGGTACGATGGCTTACAGAAAGATGCCGTTTGGACTGTCAAACGCCGGAGCCACCTTTCAGAGAGCAATGGATATGGCTCTCCAAGGTTTGATTAACAAATTTGTTCTTGTTTACTTGGATGATGTTACTGTTTTCTCACGTAGTGCTGATGATCATTTCAGTCACCTTAGACAGATTTTTGAAAGGTGTAGAGAGTATGGAATCTCGTTAAATCCGAAGAAGAGTATTTTTGCTGTACACGAAGGTAAGCTTTTGGGTTACATCGTTTCAAAGGATGGCATTTCTATAGACCCAGAACGTATTGCAGCCATACTGGCTTTACCACTGCCCGCTCACAAAAAGGGTTTGCAGAGTTTCCTGGGCAGAATTAACTTTGTAAGGAGGTTCATTCCAAATGTTGCAGCCTTGTTACAGCCATTGACAGCCATGCTGAAGAAAAATATTCAATTCAGCTGGTCAAAAGAAGGAAAGAGCAGTTTTGAACAGATTAAGGAGGCACTTGCAGCAGCCCCTACTCTTATAAATCCTGATTTTGAAAAGGATTTCATATTGTACGCATTCGGAGGAGTGGATACCATCTCCGCAATGCTCTGTCAGCAAAATAATGAAGGTATGGAACAGCCCATAGCTTTTTTCAGTCAAGTTTTGCATGACTATGAAACAAGATATTCTTTCGTTGAGAAACATGTACTTGTCGTAGTAAGAAGTCTGAAGAAATTCAGACATATGCTGTCCAATAATAAGATAAATCTGCTGGTAGCTCACCCAACAGTCAAATAATTTCTGCTGAATAAAGACATTAATGACAAGCGAGCAGGCTGGATAACCAAAGTTATGGAGTATGACATCAGCATAAAAGTTACCAAGCTTGTTCGAGGTAAAGGACTGTGCGAACAGCTTGCAGAAAATGAAGAAAACAGCAGTAAAGAAGTTGCTGCAGTTCTGAAAAATGAAGATGAATCTACTGTATCTGATGTTTCAGCTAGTTGGATCCATCAAATGATCCATTACTTGTATACTGGAGATTGCCCAGAAGGTATGGATAAATCTAAACGAAGATATTATAGATTGCAGGCAATTCCTTATGCAGTAATAAATAACGTTTTATATAAAAAAGATTTCAATGGAATATTCCTCAGATGTATTTACCCAGATCAGATTGAAAGAATTCTAGAGGAATTTCATGATGGACCTGCTGGAGGTCACTTTGCACCTCGTACTACAGCTTTGAAGATTATGAGGGCAGGCTATTATTGGCCAGATCTTTTCAAGGATGCACATATTTATGTCAGAAAATGTGCTAAATGTTCACTTTTTGCAGGAAAATAGAAGTTAGCAGCCCTGCCCCTGAGTCCAATTCAGGTTGAGCAGCCATTCGGAAAGTGGGGACTTGACTTTATCGGTCCTATTAACCCACCATCAAGTGCAGGTCACAAGTGGATCTTGACAGCAACAGATTACTTCACAAAATGGATGGAAGCAGTCGCTTTAAAGGATTCAAATGAAACTTCAGTCCTTAATTTTTATCAAGACATTGTTTCCAGGTTTGGTACACCCGAATCTATTATTTCGGATAATGCTTTAGCTTTTGTTGGCTTAAGAGTTTCAGATTGGTCAGTGAAAAATAATGTTTATTTGAACACTTCATCCAATTATTACCCTCAAGGTAATGGACAAGCTGAATCAACAAACAAAAATCTGATAAAGATCATCAGGAAAACAATTGTAGATAATCAGAGGTCATGGCATGACAAGCTTAAATTAGCCCTTTGGGCTGATAGAATTACACCAAAACGGTCGACAAGTTTTTCACCATATGTTTTGGTTTATGGTAAGGAGGCCAAATTGCCTATATCAATAGAGTTCCCAACTCTGAGTTACATAAAGGAATTGGAATTGCTTGAAGAAGAGCCAATGCAAGTTAGACTTGCTGAGTTAACAGAGTTGGACGAGTCCAGGAACGAAGCTTTCAGAAGGCTTCAAATTCATCACTCTCAGATGAAAAAGACATTTGATAGAAAATAAGTTGCACGGATCTTCAATGAAGGTGACTTAGTTTTCAAATGGGATGAGTTGAAAAGCAGGCCTGGCAAACATTCTAAGTTTGACGCCATGTGGGATGGCCCTTATGTTATAACAGCAAAGAAGGAACACAATGCTTTCGAACTCTCAAAGCTGGATGGTGAGGTATTGCCAATCCCTGTTAACGGGATTCATTTGAAGCAGTGTTATTAAGCTTCAGGCTTTCAGCTGTACATAGTAGGATAGATTTCCAGTTTTAGTACGCTTTCAATAAGTGCAGTTGCTGCACCCGTTTTTCAAATTCTATCATAAACAGAATTTCTGTAGTTTCTTTCAGTTTTTGTTTGTGCTGAGTTACATTTTCAGAAAATTAAAGAGCAGAGAAGGACTCTATGCCCAATGAATATGCTAGGCAACTGGTCTATTGTGTTTAGCAGGCAAACACTCCGCAGAGGTCGCCAATTTGTTACCTATTTTTCACTCTACGCTCAATAGGTAGAGCTGAATAAAGTTCAGCTCTTATAGGTACAGTTGTTTTCCAGATTTTGCTGATAAAGTGTTCGTTTAATCATCAATGATGTCATCTTACAAATGTATCATAAGTTTGTTGTGCAAGTGTTTAAAACAGAAAATTAAGGAAAATTGCATAATAATACTTTTATTCATTTCGTGAAAATGCTGAATCTCGCACAAGCCGCGAGAGTAACTGAGATTGTTTCTGACAATCAAAAAATGAATACTAAATCTAAACACAGGCCACACTGCTGTAAATAGCATGAGCGTAAAAAAGAAAGCAATTCATCATTGCCTGTTACGGCGAATCACTTCGTTGGTGCCTTTAGCCATCGAGCCTTCAAGCAGTTGCAGCCTCGCTTCATCGCTCCGCATACCTGCAAAATCATTAAGGAAATAATGTTAGAGTTGTACTCTAAGCAATAGTGAATTACTTTCTGTCTTACGCTTATGCTACAGACAAAATGTAATTTGCGTTAAACCGAGCATTCATCAGATGATTGCAAGAAATCAGCAGAAAAACATAATACAATGGAAGCTTTCAGCTTCTTTTATTTTGCTAACATGTTTGTTTCAGTGTGCAGGAGCAGGTTTTTCATATTCGAATTCATTTCAGCTGATATGTGGAGTAAAACGGGCTCCCACAAGGGTTGAGCCCGGCATATCAGGTTTTCAATTACAGAGCCAGAAAGGAATACAGTACAGTAATATCAAATGATTAAAACAGTCTAAATCAGCATGATGGAACTGATTGAGCAATTATCTTTTGCTCACAAATCAAAGGGACAGAAAGGTAGCATGGCAGTTCAGTATTGTTTACATTTAACGATTCTCATTTCAGCTCTGTCTTTCATTCACATTCACATTGTGATAAGACAGCATTCAGCACTTTGTTTTGTTTCTTTTACTGTCAAGTACTTGCGAAATTTACAAAAAGATTCAAGATAATAGTTTAACTTCAGCATTATAAGAAGGATTTCCATGTTTAGCAAAAACAATGAGTAAAAGGAGACAGTAAGCTCATTCATACATTGAGCTGAGTAAATGAAAGTATTTCATTCATAAGCAGAAGGATTGCTGTTTCAGGAAAAAAGTATGATATCTTGAACTTTTCAGCTAAGTCAAAGATGAAAAATAACAGAAAAAAGTTCAACACTTATTAATTTGCTGAGCATGATGATGAAAGCACATTGCACATGATTAAGACGGATTTAGAACAACAGCATTTGGGTTAAAATGAGCAGGATGAGTATCATGATGGTGGAGAACGATCAAAATAACATTGTTAATCCAGATTCGTAGATAATTACTATTCTTGTAATCTGCCAGTTTGAAGTTTCAAAATAAAAGGAAAAGCTATATGGAGCAGTTTGAAACTATTGTACAGTCTCATGCATGATTGTAAATGTTAATTGGGAGGTTATTCACCATGAAAAAGGCGGAAAATGTTGACAACAATGTTAAGCATGCAAGGATATTTCTTTAATGGAGTATCAGGTGGTATTCACTCTAACCAATGACACTTAACAGATGAAGCAAGGAAGCAGTTCATATACAGGGAGCTTCAAGTTTTTCATATAATGGTTCAAGTTTTTCATTGCTTCTTTTGTAAAGATATAATTCCAGCATCATAATAGAGACATCATTTTAAATGATAAATATTCAGTGTGCCAAGCTGCGCCCAGCCACTGTTTCATGACAAGAGGGGTCTTTTAATCTATTTTTCTGTCTCGGTTTTTAATGATTTTTACCAAAAAAATTAAAGAGACATGACAGTGGAGAAGATTAGATTACAGTGCACAAGTAGAAAGAACAACAATCTTGGTGACTAAGACAGGCACAAAATGAAAGGTAGCTGAACTGCTTGATTGGAAGTAGCAGCATGAACTAAGCTCTGGCAAAGGCATGCTTGATCTGGTACAAATGGTTTCTAATGTAGACAAAAAAAGCTGGAATACGTGGATTATGTGTGGAAAGACAAATTCGATGACATAGATGAGATTCAAACACACTGCTCATCTCAAAAGGTCGTTTTCCAGCAACAGAAGGATAAATAATATGCATCCAGAGTGAAATATCCGAGGAACAAGTGACAAAACATATTGATGCACAATTCAAAACCTCCTATGCCTTCGTTTGGTTCATTAGACTATATTTTGTAAATGTTCATTCACAAATGTAGATGCTATTTAGCCTTCCACAATTGAAATGGCTTCTAGCATGATGTCTTTCTACAAACAAACATTCTGCAACGCTATCTGGTACTCATTCCTCAGGTCAAGCACACACAATAAGAATGTCTGGGTATGAAGAATGCAAGGGAATTTGCGTATTACATTTTGTTTTATTTTTAAATGAAACAGCAGATATAAAACATAATACCCATAGTAAAAGATGTTATGAATTCCTTGTGAGGAAAGACGGCTGTAAAGGTTTTTTAAACATGCAATAAATTAGAAATACCCAGTATGCCAAGCTGTGCCTAGATCATGAATGAGTGGAATAATATGTAGGGTCTTCAATGATAAAAAATGATGGGTTCGAGTGGACTCAGCTACAATGAAACTCTGATACAGAAAAGTAAGTCTTCTTCATAGTGAGATCAAAAGCTACCCAAGAAAAAATACAGTTAAAGAGCCGCGGCCAGAGCCATCACAGGAGCTCTTATGCTCAGCTTCAAAGATTCCCATTTCGGCTTCATAAGCACATAAGGAGGGGCGCACAGAGAGGAATGAGAAATTCGTTATTTAAAAACTATCACAGCCATGGCTTCAGTATTTCCAGAAACATGAAATATTAAATACCCAAAAGGTAAATGTCAGAGTGGCGGCTAATACAGAGATGAATGCTTATAACAATGTGGAAAAGAGTTCTCCTTTCGGCTAAGTATACACCAGAAGAGAAATCGACAGGCAGATTACAAAGAAAAATGCATCAGAAATGTCAGAATGGCGGCCATAAATCTTCAGAAGTTGTTTAAAAACAGTCAAAATACCTTTAGATTGTTACAAGAGAGATCGCCCCTGTGAATATTAGCAAATTTCGACCAGAAGACAACTGGTGTGATGAAGTTTCGAGCTCATGAATGCATCAGAAACCCTAACCAGCCGCGGCCAGCTCCTTCGAGAAGTTTCTCTCCAACAAGTCAATGTGTGAATGATGATGTTTTTTTTTAGGGTTGATGCTTTTAGGTCGTTTCTCCAAGTCAAAAGAATATCCCTAAATGATGTGGTCGAATTTAATAATTGATGCATGGTGGTCAGCCAATTTCAATGAGTTAGGATTTTTTTAAAGCTTTATGTCTTTTATTTGCATTATTCATTGAAAAACTAATTTATTAAATGATTCATTATAAATCACTTAATAAATTAGTTATTTTTAAAAATGCAAATAAAAGATATCTTATGAGAATAGACGTGCTATAAATCCATGCATGGAATAGGCAAAGTTAACTGAAGGTGAGAGATATTTTTATCA
>VDFB02212052.1:0-22306 GCA_007258455.2 Sequoia sempervirens
AATACTTTCCTTGATGGATGGTTTCTCAGGATACAACTAGATAATGATTTCTAAAGAAGACCAACACAAAATGGCCTTCACTTCTCCATGGGGGACTTACTATTGGAATATGATGCCATTCAGCTTGAAGAATGCAAGAGCAACATACAAAAGAGCCATGACATTAATCTTCCATGACATGATCCATAAAACTGTCAAAGATTATGTTGATGACATACTAGCCAAATCTAGAAAGAGGAAGGATCACATAGCAACCTTGAGTACTATTTTCGACAGGCTAGAGGAATACAAGGTCTGATTAAATCCAAAGAAATGCGTCTTCAACGTACAATCAGGAAAGTTGCTAGGATACATAATGTCAATGAGAGGTATTGAGGTAGACCCTACTAAGGTAAAAGCAATCCTTGAGATGGAGGCACCCAAAATGTTGAAACAATTGAGAGGTCTCCAAGGTAGACTTTAGTCCATCTGAAGATTTATATAGGTAATTGAGAGGTCTCCAAGGTAGCCTCACTGCAAAAGAGATAGGTATCTATGCTCCGCTCTACTTGATTACCATACTATAATGTCGATGATTTTTCCATGTATCTAGGTCTAATGGGTATCTTAGATATTATTCTAGGATCTATTAAATATCCAATAGCTCTAGTATCAATTATGATAGAGATCATAGATTGGCCAGAGATCTTACTTGTTAGTTGAATTGGTGAAGCCTAATATTTTTCTTGTCTATTATCCACTGGAACATGAATTTGGTGATTCTGATGATAGATTCCTTCTGTGACTTTGACTGTTGAGGATGATTCAAGGCATAATGGTCACCTCCACAAGTATAACATCCATCTCAAGGCCCTTTGTGACCTATTAGCTTCTCCTCTCTAAAGCCTTTCTATTTATGGTCATCTTTCCCCTTGCATTTTTTTTCTTTCTTATTCTTTCCACCGTTACCATCTTCACCCTTCTCTTGTGATTCACTTCCTTTCTTAAGATTATGGATCTGATGGCTCTTATCTCCCTTATGAAATTTCTTTTTACCATACCAAGATTTAGAACTTGAATCACTAGGAGGATTGGATAGCTACTATAGCTTTTGTTCCTATTTGGTGGCCTTTTAAGAGACTTCATTTATGGTTTGAGGTTTGTGCATATACACTTCAACTCCTATGTGGGGTCTGAGTCCCATTATAAATTTTTGGATATGGAACTATTCATCACCCTCATACTAAGGCACATACTTCAATAGGTTGGTAAAATTTTCCCAATACTGAATCACATTCATATTTCCCTAGGTTAAGTTCTGAAATTCCATCACTTTCTTGTCACAGAAAAGTTGCGGTAATCACCTCTTCCTAATAGCTTGAAGGAAGAATCTCCAAGTTATCTCAAGAGGTTGTAGGTTTCCCTCTAACTTCTTGTTATCCCACCAAGTCGCATGCTTCACCTGAGAGTTGATATGTAGCCAATGTCGCCTTAGTTTGTTTAGAAAGGTTACGAAGCCCAAAGTGTTTTTTCCATTTCCATAATCCAAGCCTCAGCTCCTATTCTGATAGCCTTACCATCAAAATTTGGAAATTATACTCTTTTGATATTTTTCCCAAGCTCTTCCTCAATTCACCCTCGTGGACCTGCCACTAGACCACCATCTCCTTGATTTCCTTTTGAATTCATGTAGTCCCATTCCTTACATGCCACTCATAATTATTGCTCTATGTGAGACTCTTGCCAATTTAGAAGCTATAGAATTTTCTCCAGTCTCTTGTTCAGTTTGTTAATGGAATCACTACCACCCCCATCTTGTCTAGTGGTCACCATGTTGTCCCACACTTATCCTACAACACAGTCACTTTTATTACATCTCAACACAAGGTTCTATGAATTAACATTCTTATGTTACATCACATAATTTCCATATGCATACATCCCCCAACATACAAGAAATACACATTCATGCAAGATACACACATTTTAGAGTGTCTCATTGAACACACCAAAAAAATATTATTTGATTTCATTTATATTTAAGGTGAGTCAATAGACCCTTATTTACAATAGACTTATAGTTACATCATTCTAATTTCTTGGTATTAGAAAGAGGACATTCCTCTAGATCGTCATCTGAGTGTACATCAAATTTTATAGAAGAGGATGGTTGAGCATGTAGGCTCTCCTTTTACTCTTTTTTCAACAAGGGTGCATTGGGTCCACACCCTAGAGGCCAATATTAGATTGCAGAAATATTTTTGATCTTAGGTGTTTGCTTCTCAATCTTTGAGCTTCTCTCTAGCTTGAGTCACGTAAGAGCTTGAGCTAGAGTTTTATCATCTAGAATTTTTGATGGAACCTATGCTTTGGCATTTCCTTGCTTTACATCATTCTTATGTGAGGTTCTAATAGTTTTCCCTTTCCTTCGTTCTTCCTTTGGCCTTCTCATTCTTGCATTCAATTCATGCTCGGTCAATTCTCAAGACTTCCAATTTTTGGGTCAAGGGTCAACTGCCCTAGTCAACTATGGTATACTAAAAAGGCCTAGAGTTGAACCCTAAGCTTTGATACCAAATGTAATAACCCATTCCAAATTATTACTTAATTAATATTATTGTAAATGACACATGAATATACTCTAAATTAAATAGACATAACTAGTGGATAAAGCTAATCATAGCTACACATGTCCATTTAAAATCAGTCAACAATTCTTATATTCACTTCAAAAGTTAAATTACAATATCCACTTTTACTTGGCTCCTAAGGCCACAGTGTCATTACATAGTACATTTTCCATCAAGTACATGAATGAATTACATCAAGTTACATGATAGACTATAATACTATGGTGAAAAACTATGGTTCTTCTTCAATGCTTACCTCCACTGGTGGATGAGAACATGGTTGAAGTGCTTTACCACCCAACCAAAAATCTTATGCTTCCTTGGTATTCTTCTGACTTGAAAACTACCCGACCTTGCACATAAAGTTTAGCAGGAGAACAATCTACAAGGTGGAATCTGGTGTGTGCCCATACATCAACATGCAATTTCTATCTACAAGTTAGAAAAGAAAGTGCAAGATCTATGCTAGGAATGGCAGAGAGTGAAATCATAGAGTTCATTCATACATACATAATGAACTACATTGGTTGGCCAAGCATAATAAGTGTATTGCAACAACAACAAACAATAGGTTATGGTAAAGCAAACCTATACTCTCTGGAATCAATTTCAGCACTCGTTTCAGAAGGTAACTTTCTACTATACATCTCATAACAACTATCTACCCTCTAGCAACATCTACCCATAGGTGCTCTAGTCAACTAAGGTATCAATGATTTGTTCATTTTTTTAAAACATTCTTCCCAAATGTTTTCAAAATAAGAAATAGAATACTAATTTATACTCTAATCATAAATTAGATTTATGATTCACAGAGTAATTCAACAATTAGTCATATCATTCTTATGACTATATCTACTTAACATCTTAAGCATTTTCCTTTTAAAAATGTACTAAAAACAAAAGAAGGTATGTCAAAAGTATGTCCATGTACATAGAAAAAGTCGTTGTGCATATTCATATATGTTCCTACTAATGTTATAGTTTGTGAAAACATTCTAAAATAATCATTGTAAACAAATATTTTGGTACCCTAACATTCTCTTTCACTTCTAGAGTCTTTCACCTAAAAGGAAAGGAATAGGGTACAAACCGACTATGTCTCCACTCAAGATTAATGCAATATGGATGAAATATGTCTAGATGCAATGTCTAAATGCAACAAGATGATAAAAGGAATGATTTAAGAATGCAAAACCTAAGAAATGTAAAGTGTTTGAAAACACTTTGTGATATGTAAAAAGACCTAGAAATGAAAGTAAACCATAATAGAAATGAATGAAATTGAAGAGGTGCATGTGTAAACTTGTTGGAGACTAGAAATTTCTTCTAAAATGTTGATGCTAAAAATTTGGCCTAATAGGACTCATTCCCCATTTAGGGCAAATTAGTCTCAGATCTGGGAAATTATTCCAGAGCCCGTTTCAGACAAATGGGTATCCAAAACTACAGAAAACCATGTTGAGGCCTGGCAACTTGGGACTCATTTTCCACTAATGGTGCTTCAATCCACTTTTGTATTTCTAAAAATCCAAAAAGTGGAAATTGAAGCCCTTAGTCTCCTGTTTGGTTCCTAACAAGTGTCTACCTCTGAAAGTCTGATTTTTGGCATTGAAAATGACTCTGTATGAATATTTTTCCCTAATCAACAAGGAGATGTCTTCAAAGACTTTGCAACTTGATATTTAATTATTTCCAATCCTTCAAGATGCCCAAATCTGCAAACACACAAGGAAAGAGAAAAAATGTTGGATATTAAGGCATGGGGGTTTGCCTTGGTCAAACCCCTTTTAGGTAATTAAACCAAAATGAATAAATGAGACAATAAAGCATGAAGTAGTGGAGTTAATACCTTTCCATGATGATTGATCTTAATTTTCTGCAAGAATAGATGAAGATTCTACCATTGAATGTCTGAAAAATGATCTTGAATGACTTGGAATGTTAAAACCCTAGCTTGCTTGACTTGAGGTAGAAGATAAATGATGAATGAGTTATGAATGAGTTAAGTTTTTGATGAGATATGAATTAGAGTTTAGAGGCTTTCATTTATAGGAAATCCACCTAATTTTCCCATTAATTTGATCCCTAAGGTCGACATGGAGAAAAATTAAACTTAAAATTCTACTTTTCCCACTTAAACCCGAAAAATGGCTCAAATGGGACTCATTCACCATCAAGGGTGAATGAGTCCCACCTAGATGGGACTGATTCACCCCTAATGGTGAATGGGTCCCACAAGGGCCATTCTGCTAGTTGGAATGCCATGAAGCAAGGAAATTAGGTTTATATGGTGACTTAGTTGGTTATTTCATCAAATTATTCCTCGAGATGCACAATATGGGGCCATAGGGGCCTATTAGTGATGATGTAAAGTTCAACTAGGGCTTGGGACATAAAGTTCAATGTGAAAGTGTGATTAAATACACTTTACAACACTAAAATGAGGTCCACACAACCTAGAAAGGCACAACATCCAATGTGAATGTGTAAGACATATTACAACACTAGATTAGAGTTAAGTTTAATTTATAAGCCTTCTAGATTAATGTGATAATGCATTTAAATATATTTTATAACATTGAATTAGGGGAATAATAGGTCCATTCAGTTTAAAGAAGTTTGAAAGTCTTTTACAACACTTTACAACACCTTTACAAGACATCCTTAGATGCATTTTATTCAATTTGCAAGTGTCTAAGACCTAATGTGGACGTGTAAAACACCTCACAACACTAAATCAAGGTCTCATTAAGTCCAAATTGTCATCAATTATTCCCATATCAAGCAAGAAAAAAGGGATTTTTTTGTGTGTCCATAGTTAGCCCACTTTACTGAGAGGGTGAACTTTCTCCAAACTCACACTAAAGTAGTTATTCAAGAAGGTTCCAATTGTACCAATGCAAATGAAAAGGGATGAAAAAGATAAAAGGAGGTTGCACAAGCCCCCAAGATCCAAGATCTTAAGTTAAACCAACATAAGTACAAAAGGACATGCACAAGGTGAATGATTTGCAGCAAAACTAGATACATGATCATGCAATGATAGGAACTATAAGGAAGAGAAAAGCGAAAATGAAAAGGTGGATCAAGCTTTGACTATTTATCCAACACATTGTTGATTAGATCTAGGCTATTTTTCCAAAAATGCATACTCACTCTGGGGTGACGGAACTCATGGCTATTCACTCAGTGAGAAATCCAAAAAGGTGAGAAACATACACTCACGACTGGTATGTTCTCACAAACACACAGGTGGCTATGGGGAAAATCATGCCTCGGAATGGGCTTCCCACTTAACCATAGCAAAGTTATACCTCCTAATAAATTTAATAAGGCACCACAAAGGAAAATGATTTTTGAGCTCTGTGAGGTAAGCAAAAATTTGTATGCTTGACACTCATAGACATTATCAATGTAAAATAGTGTAAGGAATGTTCAAAGGGATTTTTCTTAATTCGTGCAAGGTGTAATATTAGGGACCATTGTGCTTAATGTCTCCAAGAGAGGAAAAGTACAAATGGTATCATATTGTTTCCAAGAGAGGACAAGTGCAATGTATCATCCTGGGCAACATTGTACCTAATGTTTCCAAGAGAGGAAATCGCAAGAAAAGAAAATCACAGAATGAAATGTGAGTGTCGATGTATGCCCCCACTTTAAAGCAATTGCTAACACCATTATTGTGAGAAATTGTTTTAAAGTGGAAGAAGAGGACATGAGAGCTTACTCGGAAAGCCTTATGCCAAGTCATATGTCTCCTATAAGCTATGTCATGAAACATGGAGTATGTCACGTGTGATCCAACTTAAGGCATGTTGTCCACATCCCAAGCTTTCTCTTTATGTTCATGAAAGGTAATGGCTAGCCAAAAGCAACAATGACAAGTGACATATGAGGACAAGGCTACCTAATCCCTTGCCCCCACTTAGTGTAGGGAAAATGTGAGCCAAAAGGATTGATAAGATACATTCTAGAGTGAAAATCAGTATCAACTAGAGGAATTAGGTGCCCCCAAATAAGGAAGAACACCAAACTCCTTAAGATGTTGGATTTTACTACTCAGAGAATTACATTCATTAGTGGAATGACTATGAACTCTACGATATTCACAAAATGAATTGCTGTAATAGCATTTCTTTTGAATTTGTGGAGGGAGATATATCAAGTGATCTTGGAGGAGTCTTGACAAAATACCCTTTTGATCAATGGTAGAAGGTGTTCCTATAGTTTGCGACAAAGATACCTCTTGCTTAGTATTAGTCATCATACCTATGCAAGACTCTTTAGATTGTGATATTTTTTTCTCTCCTTTATAGGAGGGTGTAAAATTTAATAAATTCAATTCATTAGTGTTTTGTGAGATGACATTGACATTAAGTGAAGAGTTCATTGTTTGTTTCATGTTGTGTAAAGGATGACTGCTAAGACCACTAGTGTCGATGAGTTCAGGATGTAGTACTGTGAAGGTTGGTTTAGAAGAACTATTTGTGATAGTGTTGATATTGAGTGAAGTCTTCATGATTTCTATCAAAGGACAATAACTAAGACCATGAGGTGTTTGTTGTGTGATAGGATCTATAGGGTTATAGATACCTTGTTCATTAGCACCACATCCTTTTCCACTATTTCCAAGTTGTTTCATAAGCTCATAACCTCATCCATAAAGCTTTTTCATCACTTTTGGATTAGGTGGTTGTTCATGATTAATTTCATTAAAGTTTTTTGTGTAGTTTTTGTTTGAAGTGGTTGAGGTGGATACTTTTGAAGGATCGACCCAGTTTTCTGTTGACATAACTACTTTTTTCGTTTCTCATATTTGAATCTTTGTTTATGATCTTGTATTCTCCCATGAATGTTGTTGTGAAGTCTAAGGAACCCAATCATCATCTAATAGCTTTGTGTGTTGTTCTTTGTTTTTTTGTTGTATGGGTTCCACATGTGCAGTTGATGTTGATGTGTTTAAGGGATTTTATGCATTTCTCAAGTTTTAAGACACTATAAGGCTCATGATTGGCATCGAGGGTGTATAATTTGTTGTTGTAAATGTATTTTATTTTTTGATGAAGAGTGGAAGGAACACCTTTCATTCCATGAATCTAGGGTCTACCTAAGATAAGATTACATGAAAGTTCATGAGGAATAACATGGATTGGTGTATTCATTGTGGCCACTCCAACTTGAAGAGGTATAATGATCACCCCAAGTGGTCTCTTTTCAACATTTTCAAATCCCTTAAGATATAAAAAATTAGGTTGAATATTCGATTGATCAATGCCAAGCCTATCCAGAAGGCTCACACTACACACATTAAGGGCGGAGCCAGTATCTACAAGAGTTATCTTTATCCCTGTGGTATTGTATTGAAAAATGATCATGAATGCATCATTTTGTTTCTGCACTTCTAAAGTGGGGAGTTCACTTTGGTGGAAAACAATGTTAACATTGAATCCTTGAATTATGGTTGCTATGTCAGTTGGTTGCACATTAGAAGGGATAGGAACTTGTTGTAAGGCCGTTTGAAGCATAGTGTGATAGGTAGGTGAATTCTAAAGAAGGTCCCAAAGAGATATCTTTGCAGGTCTTTTCTTAATTTGTTGAACAAGATCATACTCCCTTAATCAAGGTAGTATATAATTTGGAAAAGGTAAAGAGGTTGGGTTTGATTGTTGTGGTTGTAGATTGTTTCTATTGCTATATGTATGAGCAATGGTATTATGACTCAGTTGTAGCAACACATTACTCTGAGGTGGGTAAAGGATAAGTTCATGTTTGTTGTGAATGTGAGGTTTGTGTGATTGTGGATAAAGGATGAGTTTAGGTTTGTTGTGAGTGTGAGGTTTGTGTGATGGTGGGTAAAGGATGATTTTAGGTTGTTTTTGAGTTTGTTGTTTGTATGAAGGTGGGTAGAGAATTAGAGGGTTCTTAGGATGTCCCACAGGGTATGTATGAGGTCCATTGGTCGAGGGGGATCTATTAGACACTTGTGCATTCATAACCTCAGCGGTCTTGGTTTGATGTATCTCTAATACAGGGAAATCTAGAATCACCTTTTTATCATGAGCTAAGGAAGACACATTAATATTGTTGCCATGTTCTAACACCATGATATTATCCCTAGGAGGAGAGTTTTTACGAAAACTATGAATCAAATGTTCTTGACATTCATGGATTGGTTCTTCTAAAATGACCTCATCGCAAGTAGGGGAGTGATTAGTGGTTGAAGTGTCTTTCTCAATAAGGTTTTCCTTAGGTGAAATGGGACAAGTAAGATTCTTAGGATTCTCATTGGTTGTGTTTTCTAACATCAAAGCATCTTGCTTAAAACTAGGGGAGATACTAGGAGAAGAATAAATATGATTATCATGGTCATTTATGATTTCATTCCTTTGTTCCCTAATGTCTTCCAAAATAAGAGAGGTAGGGGAAGGATCATAAAAAGGGTTGTTGTAGACCAATATATCCTCATTATTTATAATGTTATCTCCCTTGAAATCATTCTCACAAGCCAAAGGGGAATGTAAATTAGGTAAGGTGATGTTTAGGAATGTGTCTATGATTTCATTCTTTTGTGCTAAAATATCTTCCCAAAGGGGATGAGGAGAAGGATAAACAAGATCCTCATGATTCTCAATGATTGTATCATATTTCGCCAAGATACCTTCATCACTAATGTTGGAACTCTCAAATTTCCCAAATTTGAAGTGCCCATTTCAAAAAAATTCCTCTGTACTCTCAGAGGTGCACTTGAAGAATATGCCCAATTGACCCACTTTGGAGGGTTGTAATTTGAAGCCAGTTGATTTCCAAGCAAAACCCATTTGCTGGCCCACTCATGTATCCTATGTGAGCAGGAATGTCAATTTTTAGCTTTCCATGATGAGTTTTGTCGAGGTATCAAAAAGTGAAGCTGGAGGGTTTTGACACTTTTATGCTATTTGCAAACGTTCAGTTTTGCAAAGTAGCCTCTCGTTTTAGCTTGCATTTTGCAACCAGTTGATCGTCAAGAGAAAATGAATGTTGTTAGGAATTCTCCATAACAAGATGAGCTCACATGTCAGGTTTTAGAGATTTATGATGAGATTTGCTATTTTTAGTAGATCAAAACCAAATGCAATTTCTTCAGTTCTGCACTTGCATTTTCATAAACATTTCTAAGAGGTCAACTTTGACCATCAATATCTTGTGATGGTTGATGATTCAAGAAAATACCTTTTGCACACATGTTCTCTGCACCAAAATGATCTACTATGTCCAGCGGAAGCTCGCCAAGAGTTGATTTGATATTTTCCAATGAGGTGATTTGATGAGTTTTAATTGGTTCAAAACAACTGTTTGTTGCAGAAATTTCAAGTAAGAAACTTTGAAAGTGAATATCTTTCACCTCGTGACTCTTACTGCTGAGTCATCTGCTACATTGCATTCTTGGTTTGAATGTCTACAAGCTTGCAAGTTTTCATGGCCTCAAGAGGTTGTTTGCCTAGTTTTCTAGGCCGATTCCAGGGCCAACTTGGCTAGTTTTGCTCATTTTCCAAAAGTTTCAGAAAACAAATTGTAATCATGACCTAGTTGAAGTTTTCCAGTAGCCTGGCCGTTCATGGCGTTCAACGGTTCTGGCCTCCCAGTCCATTAGTCCGCAGCGATTATCCCCACCAACCGTCCCATCCAACCGTCCAACCCATCCCATTCATCCCGATGTTCATCCGTCCGATATTTTCGCCATCCCTGATCCGTTTTCCATATCCCGGCCACCATATTACGTGAGCCTGATACTATGCAATACATAACTGTATGATGGTGATGGGAAAACAATATGCCTAATGGAACATGAATTATTTGAAAGGATGAGTTGGTAAACAACAACCCAAATCTTTATCATAACAATGTGATGGTAAAATGTTATGTGGACTGCACAACACACCAAAGTGGATATGTTGAAAAGCCTCTAAAATGCAGAAGAGTATAGCACATTCACCCAAGCATAAAGGATTAAAGGGGAATTCTATTTGAATTATTATTCAAAAGCATTAGCAAGGCATGCAACTTTTTGCAAGAATTCAAAATCCTCAATGAGTGTCTCACCCAGCTTAACACAATTTTTTTTTTTATTAAAAAGACTTGTGAAACTTTCAAGAAAATGCAAGGGCACAATGGGTGTGAGGTGCCATCAAGTCTGCACAAAGATCCCACACACCATATGGGAGATTCAATTGCCATGAATGTAGAGTAACAAAAAATGAAGTTATTGAAAATGCTTTAGAAATTTTCAATCAGATGCGAATGGCACAACTTCTACCAAATAAATGTAGCCATCAAAGCACAGAGGACGCATAGAGCAGCAAGGGAAAAGGATGTAGAAACCTTTAAGCAAATGCATCAGGAAGAGATGGAGCAGCCAAGGTGCTAGCATAACATAAGAGTAGAAAATTGATATGTAAAAAAGGTCTCTAATAACTTTCAAGCAAATGTGTGGCAGTGAATGTTGCAAGCCAAGACCTTCTTCTTTCATGCATGTGCCCAAAATAAGAGGAGAAACATTATGTTGAAGGATGAGAGTGGTATGTGGTAAATGCATTGGGTGCGAGAGTAAAGTGTAGACAATCATCAAAGCATAAAGGAAGTGGCAAAGTGAATAGGGTTGGGCATGAACAAAAGTGTCTGTTGATAAGCATTTAGAAAACCCTAAACTAAATGTGTTTTCATGGAGAGCCCTACTCAACCGCCATAGAAAAAAATGGATTGGTTGAGAAGAAATTTGAAATCTCCAAGTAGAAGCATCTAGTGCCAGTTGAAGGGGGACTCCACAGAGGCTTCCAAAGGCCATTGCTAGCTAGGAGGATAAGCTCGAGCTAAATCATGGGAGGTACTATGAATTGCTTGGACTTAATGAATGTGGAAAATCTACACCACTTACAGCTCTAGGAATGTGAGAGTTCCCCATACCAGAGCATATGGATATATATCATTTGAACAAAGAGGTCAACCCTTGGAATGTGCACAGTGCATTCATTGATGAAGCCTTTTGAATGAGGAACAATGTAGCAAACTAATCAAGCCTATGGGTTGTTCTGGTGCTTGCAATATAAATGTTAGAGTAATAAGTTATTATGCTTAATTAATTACATCACATTTGATTAATTAATTAAGTCACTTATTCCTCTTTATTACTTAAGCTAAACTTAGGCACATTAATAATTAATTATTAATTATTAAGTGTGCACACTAGGGTTTCATTTAGGGTTTCTTGATCTCCTTCATAAGGATTGATCACATTGTAATAATTGATTCTCTTAATGCATTTTTACTGAGAGGTTTTACAGAACATCTTCTTTGGTTCTGCATGTCTTTTGCATGTGACAGGTATTCATTTGCATGCAGGTGATCTTGGATTCTAACATGGTATCAGAGCTCTAGACCTGCAGCTGCTTGTTCATGATTTGAAGATATGGCCTCTTTGTGAGTTTCGGGTGCAAGGGTTTCCACAAGCATCTTTTCTGCAAGATCTGGGGGTAGCCATTATTTTGGGACACAATGGGCTCAAATGGACGTCGCCATCGCATTCGCAGCGTCCCAAAACCCTAGAAACGCATATCAAATCGTCCATTTTCATGCAGTTGATCCGGGAGGCAAAATTTTTTTGTCTGAGGGGCCGTACGACCTCCCCAGCACGCCTTTCGATGCACGAAAATCGAAAAAAATATTAAAAAATGTGATTTTTTTGGTTTTGGGCCGACGCGGTCAGAGCAAAAGGGGTCCGCCGCCCGGCGGCCACCGGGCGGCAACCGGGCGGCCACCCATCCGCCACCGCTGCCATCTATCTCCGCCAACCTGCCACCGCCCTGCGCATAGGTCCCGCGGGCTTAAAATGAAGGCCCGAGGTCCTATGGAGAACCGTGGCCCTCCACTCAACCCCCAGGGGATCCGCCCCCCGCTCCGCTCCAGCGCTTGGTCGCCCACAGAACCAGGGGCCGAAGATTTTTTTCATTTTGCGGGGGGGAGATTTTTTCCACTGAGAGCCCCCAGGCTGTCAAATTTATGCTCGTGAACTAATGACGTTAGCATGACGTCAGCGTACGGCCGGCCCTCATATGCCCCTCCTAACACTAGTTTGCCCTAAAGAAATAGTATTTTTCTTTTGGCCATAACTTGGGCATACGGTATCGAAATCGGGCAAACGAGATATCGCCAGAAAGCTGGTTCCGAGCACTTTCCAGTAGTGTTGTTTATTTTTCAGTATTTTACTGTTTTCCTTTATTTATTGCTGTTTGAAGTCAGATGTAATTTTTATGCTTCCGAGCTCATAACTTTTTGCCACGATCTCCGTTTTTCGTCTTGTTTGAAGCGTCGGAAAGGTATTGAGGAGCTCTAGATTGCTGTCCATACAATTTTTCTGTATTTTTCCCAGGTTTATTAGTTGAACTGGTGATCAATCCCGGCGGGCTGTTTGGCATTTATCGATGATTTTTGGTACTGGAGGATGCGATCTTCATCCGGTAACTCGCTGTTGAAGGCTTTACCCATTCAATGGAATACTTTGCCGCTCGGCGATTCCTGAGTTTGTTCCGGTACTTGAGTTTTCGAAATGCCCGGTGGACCTCGTTTTCTTCAGCGTTTTATCTGTTGATCCTTCTTGGATTAATCCACGATTCTCATCCCAGTCAAAGAGGGATACGTATGAATTGATTTCCGCTGGTTGCGATTAAGTTCCAGCAGCATTCTGAAGTTCTTCCGGCTGTTTCGGCGTTATGTTATTCCTCACCAGGGGCCTGGCCCACCGTTTTTCCTTCTTACTCATTCTACATTTGCAAATGTGGGTACTGATCGTGCCTAGCTGCTGACCCATCTTGTTTCTCTATGCATCTTATTCTAGTAGTTTTAGCTTTCTTCCTAAGTTCATCTTGTTGGTGTGTGTTAGAGTAATAAGTTATTATGCTTAATTAATTAATTAAGTCACTTATTCCTCTTTATTACTTAAGTTAAACTTAGGCACATTAATAATTAATTATTAATTATTAAGTGTGCACACTAGGGTTTCATTTAGGGTTTCCCTTTTTAGGGTTTCTTGATCTCCTTCATAAGGATTGATCACATTGTAATAATTGATTCTCTTAATGCATTTTTACTGAGAGGTTTTACATAACATCTTCTTTGGTTCTGCATGTCTTTTGCATGTGACAGGTATTCATTTGCATGCAGGTGATCTTGGATTCTAACAATAAATGGGCATCATTCTGAAGAGAGAAGTGGCTGCCATAGCTAGAGGTTGCAGTATGAACGAACATGAAGGAAATTAGGGCAGAACAAGGGTAAAAGGTAGATCGATGGTGGAAAGTGGAGATAAGAATGCAACTCAATCTCCACCTTCTCTCGTTGGATCACGGTCCCAAGGTGTACATGGGTTAATTCCCATGAAATGGAAAAATTGTGACACATGGATAGGGTGGGCCCCAGAGAAAGATGAAAGGATGGAGAAATAAGATGTTTCCTGATGATTTTAATGTTTAAAGGGGATCCCATTTGGAGTGAAATATTTTTAAAAAGGGGGCAAAGGAATTTAAAGATTAAAGTTTGTGGTGAATGAAAGGTGGGCCCAATGGATTTTTAGTGCACGGGTATGTTTCATAAGCTCATGGTTAATATTTTAAAATATTTCATTTCTTTTAAATGGTGAAACATTTTAAAAATGAAGTGACCCGATAGTATTTATTTAAGATGCCTCTCATTTTGAATAAATATTTCATTGCATGAGTAAAATGGAGTAAGCATTAAAAAAGGGGGCCACGATCGAGTATACATTACTACCCAGTGTAACATGTAAATGGATTTATTAAAAGGGCACAATTTTAAATGTGGGTAAAATGATTTTTAAATAGCCCAATAGAATAAAGATTCAGGGGTATAAAGTAAAATTAATATTTTACTTTATTAGACAAATGGGTGTAGAATAAAATGAGGTGCACGTGCACAGGGAACTAATTCATGACAAGGTGAAAAAGAAAATAGGCCTAGGAAATTTTTTATAGTTGAACATTTTAAGTGATTGCTCGGCAAACACTTAAAAATGTGAAGTGAAATATTTAAAAGCCTTCATTATGTAAAGGAAAATGTTTGAAGATAAAACGGGAAATAAAGTGCTACATAGTAAAGTGAGTAGAAAATGTGAATGTTTTTCACGGGCAAGAAATATTTTCTCACAACAGTTGGGTGAAATTGAAAATTCCTCACATGGGCATTTTTCTGTTGTTGGGAAACTTGAGGTAAAGGAAGAATTTGGGGGAAAAATAAGTTTGTTGCAGAGAGATGAGAGAGGCTTTGCAATTTGGAAATCAATGGGAATGGAGCTGCCAAATGGCATTTTCAGATCTTCTTTTGGAGCCTTCCTTTCTTCTTTTTATTCTCTTCTTCTCTCATTGTAAAGGATTTTGGGGTTCCAATTTCTGAAATCTCTGCAAGGTAGGCAAAATCTCTAGGTAGAATTGTAATGCTAGGATGATTGTAACTGAGTCATTAATTTGAAAGTGTGTGTTTTGAATTATGCTTTCATGTTTATTTTAGCTGATAATTGTCTCCATAGCTGAAATGTAATACTCTTTTGGATTCAATAATAAAGTTGTCTGAGTCTTTTCATGCACATTTGTTGCATCTGAGTTATATTTGTTGCTTCCTTCTATTATGTGAATGATGTAATTGCTTTAATGAAGCAAAAGCTACATTTATTATTGCCTATTGTTCATGGGATAGTGTAATTGCTTCAACAAATGTGACATGAGTGTTGTGTTTCATGTGGATTTATAAGAAGGATTATCAGATAAAGCTTTAGTGATCTAGTTCTCACAATGTGATAACATTTGCAAAGATCTTCAAAACATGTTTAGTACTATATGATGAATGTTGGTTATATGACTCCATAGCCCATTTTTTGGCACTGTTCCATTATCATGCTTCTACTATTTTCAATTTGGTCCCAATTCTTTGAAACCAAAATCACTTTAATTTTGTGTTGTGAGTACTTGTATCTGCCATGTTCTCAATGCTAGTTCCTGAAATTCACTCAATTTCTTGCCAATAGTGAGTGATATTTTATGTTTCTTAGCATAATTCTATGAGAGCTTATCTATTAAGCAATATCCCATTAAGTATGTGTTTGAATATTTATATATTGCTAAAGGGTCACCCCCTAGGTCCTACAGAGCTTGAAGTGTAGGGGAAGTGTGTTATCATACCATTTCTTGTCAGTTGGCCAAATCCCCCATTGAATCTGATCATTAGAAAGTGGCTATTCTATAGGATTCAATTGGTCTAGTTCGATTTGGAGCACCAACAACTAAAATGAGAGGTATTGGGAGAACAATTATGATCATCATGATTATCTATGTTTGTATGCTCTTCTATCACATTATCCACACAAATAGGAGAGATAGGAGGGGGTGTAAGTTTAAGGTTAACATTGTCATTTTCACTCTCTTGCACCAAGAGAATTTCATAACTAGGGAATGCATTGAATGAATGACTAACATTCTTATTTACTAACTTGTTCTTTGAAATTTTTTAGAGAAGATTGAAACTAACATTTGGAAAAAGTAAACTATACAAACTTGACATGCAATGTAAGAATCTAAAATGAAATGCAATTTTTAGTAGTCAAGTAAGATAATTTGTTGATTACACAATGCAATGATCTAAAAGTGGAATGTTGTGAATGAAAAATTCAAATTAAGTAATGCCTAAAATGAGCTATTTTAAGCTAAATATAATGAAACACATCTAATAGAAACTCAGCTAACTGATACAAATAGTTAATGGCACCAAACACAAGCTTAAAAATAGGGTTTTCATCTCTATAAAAGGAAGTTTTAGGGGTGAAAAGGGACTGATTCTCCCAAGGTGGCGAATGAGTCCCAGTGGGAATTTTTTAAAGAAATTTTAGATCTTTTTGATTGATTTAGATGTATGTTGAGTTCTATGATGCAAATCTAAGTTAAAAATGTAGAATTTTAGAATTTTTCAATGATTTAAGATGCAAAAATGCAACCTATATGCACTTTCACTACTGCAAAATTTTAAACCCTAGAATGCAAATTAATCCATGCAAACCATAATGCAAGGTCAATGCAAGTTAGATCTAGGGTGATGAAAGAATCCAAATAAAAAAGGAAAAGTATTCTAAAGGTGGGTTCACCAAAATGTGAATAAATATTTTGGTACCCTAATGGTCTCTTTCACTTCTAGGGTCTTTCACCTAAAAGGAGAGGAATAGGGTACAAACTAGCTATGTCGACACTCAATATTAATGCAATATGGATGAAATATGTATATATGCAATGTCTAAATGCAACAAGTTAATAAAAGGAATGATTTATGAATACAAAACCTAAGAAATGTAAAGTGTTTGAAAACACTTTGTGATATGCAAAAAGACTTAGAAATGAAAGTAAACTGTAATAGAAATGAATGGAACTAAAGAGGTGCACTTGTAAACTTGTTGGAGACTGGAAATGTCTTTTGAAATGCTATTGATGCTAAAAAGCTGGCCTACTGGGACTAATTCGCCATCCTGGGAAAATTAGTCCTAGATCTGGGAACTGTTCCAGAGCCCGTTTCAGACAAATGGATATCCAAAACTGCAGAAAACCCTATTCAGGCCTAGCAGTGGGACTCATTTTCCACTAATGGTGAATCAGTCCACTTTTGAATTTCTAAAAATAAAAAAGTGGAAACTCAAGCTCTTGGTTTACACTTTAGTTCCTAGCAGGTGTTTGCCTCTGAAAGTTTGATTTCCAGCACTGAAAATGTTTTTTTGTGAATATTTTTCCTTAATCAACAAGGAGATGTCTTCAAAGACTTTTCAACTTGATATTTAATGATTTCCAAGCCTTCAAGATGCCTAAATCTACAAACACACAAGGAAAGAGAGAAAAACATTGGATGTTAAGGCATGGGGGTTTGCCTTGGTCAAACCCCCTTTTAGGTAATTAAACCAAAATGAAGAAATGAGACAATGAAGCATGAAGTAATGGAGTTACTACCTTTCCATGATGATTGATATTAATTTTTTACAACAATAGATGAGGATTTTTCCCTTGAATGTCTAAAAAGTGATCTTGAATGATTTGGAATGATAAAACCCTAGCTAGCTTGACTTGAGGTAGAAGATAAATGATGAATAAGTTATGAATTAGTTAAGTTCTTGATGAGATATGAATTAGGGTTTAGAGGCTTGAATTTATAGGCAATCCACCTAATTTTCCCGTTAATTTGATCCCTAAGGCCAACATAGAGAAAATTAAACTTAAAATCCAACTTTGTATGCTTAAACCCTAAAAAATGGCTCAAATGGGACTCATTTTCCATCAAGGGAGAATGGGTCCCACTTGGATGGGACTAATTCGCCCCTAATGGTGATTGGGTCCCTTAGGGGCCATTTTGCTAGCTAGAATGCTAGGAAACAAGGAAATCAGGTTTATATGGTGACTTAGTTGGTTATTTCATCAAATTATGCCTCAGGATGCACAATATGGGGCGATAGGGGCCTATTAATGATAATGTAAAGTTCAATTAGGGATTGGGACACAAATTTCAATGTGAAAGTGTGATTAAATACACTTTACAACACTAAAATGAGGTCCACTCAGCCTAGAAAGGCACAACATCCAATGTGAATGTGTAAGAAACATTACAACAATAGATTAGAGTTAAGTTTAATTTACAAGCCTTCTAGATTAATGCGATAATGAATTTAAATATATTTTATAACATTGAATTAGGGGAAAATAGGTCCATTTAGTCTAAGAGAAGTGTGAAATTCTTTTACAACACTTTACAACACCTTTACAAGACATCATTAGATGCATTTTTATTAGGTTGCAAGGATTAGGGACCTAATGTGGATGTGTAAAACTACCTCACAGCTTACTAAATCAATGTCTCATTAAGTCTAATTTTTTTCATCAATTATTCCCATATAAAGCAAGCAAAAGGGATACTTTTTCCATGTCCTGATCATTAGCAGATTACTTGATCTTAAAATAGTATTTCAGTGAATTTCTTTTCAGATAAAGAAAATAGAAAAATTTATGCTAATAGTTTCACACATATTGTGCACATTCTCACTACTGTGTTTATCTAACATTGTTGTTTACTTAAGAACATTCATTCATTGTTTGAACAAAATAAATATTGTTTCCAACTAAACAGTCATAAAACAAGTTGTTTACATATGAAAATTCATTATTTATGCAAAAAAAGTATTGTTTCCTACTAAATAGTTGTAAATCTAGTTTCTTTCACATGTACATTCATTTTTTGAATAGAACTAGTATTGTTTCCTACTAAATAGTTACAAAGAAAGCTCTCCTCACATATACATTCACTGTTTGAATAGAATAAGTACTATTTCCTACTAAATAGATATAAAACAAGCCATTTATAACAACAATGATAACTTAATCAACAAAACAACATTGTTTACAAAGTATTATTTTCTCTCTTCATCATTACATTACTATTTCAGAACAAATAGTTTTACTTAATGACATAAAACATCATTTTACAATAGAGCATTCACTATTTCTTTAACAAAACGAGTTTTATATCAATGAATAGAGAAATAACAGTGTTGTTTTTCAATAGAGTTATTTTCTACTACTATCTCATCTTTCATTTCAACTAGAACAATTTAATTTTCTTTTGAAAAATTAGACTATCAGAATGTCCATTGTTCCAGATAAATGTTAATTAAAGTTCAAGGGAAATCATATAAATATTATAACAAATTGGTTTGACATACCAGTCGATTGAAATAGGGAATCCATACTTAATTCTAATATTACCAAGGTTTCCTTCTTAAACCATTCCCTTTCTAGACCACATTTAAGGCCTTCTTGGTTGTTCTACAACTGACTTCCCTACATGACAAGTTCATCTTTTCCTAAACTGACCATGGGTCATGTTTCAAGTTTACCCATAATATAGTTGGATATGTATCACAAAAAAGTTCCGACATGCAGACTCTTTTGTATTCTTTTCAAGAGAATAATATCATTGATCTTAAAGATCTTACCTATCATGGTTTAAGTAGCTAGACCTTATCATCCATCATCTCCCCAAATCGATGGTGTCCTCTATATGTAACATTGATAACTACATTAAAGAAATATACTAGAACCTCTTACCATTTCATCTTAGTGATAATAGAAGGATGAAACAGATAAATAAAACACAGATGATACATTTGAAAAATACATTTATGCAGGTTTTATACCCCTTACATGGGTTCGACATTCGAATTATACAATACCAATTAATAATGAAAACATATTCCATCATAATATAATACTGATGAGGCTCTATCAAAAACACTTCTTTACAAGTAGGCCATAGGCCATGAGACCCCAAAAGGTGGTCAATCAAACATTATACTCAACTCAAGGCCAAACTCATAGTCACAAGAATACATTATACTGTGCCTATCAATTTTTTCCTAAAAGTATAGTGACTTCCAAAATAAAGCTATTGAAATCGAATTACGTCAAAGGAATCGAATTACCTCAATAATCAAGCTTTGAATGAGGCATGCCTATAATTTTTTAAATACTTCTAATTTCTCTACTTTTTTCCTTGTTGTGGAATGTATCTTTCCCAAAGTTCGCTATCTTTTTTCCCTTCTCCCTTGTTCATATCAAAATGGGAACAAAAAACCCTTTTTTTGCATTCTTCTAGGTGTTACCATAGCCACTGGCCTCTATTTTGAGTATTGCCTTTATGATTCGGCAGGCCACATCCATCGTGGTTTTCTCCTTAAGATTTTTCATTCATTTCCATAGTCTGATTCATAATATATCGATTATCCATTTGAATTCAATATGAATTTTGAATATGTATACATTATGTATGAGTACTAGATGTATATATATATATGTATGTATGTATGTATGTATGTAATATATCACGTATATATATATATATATATATATATATATATATATATATATATATATATATATATATATATATATATATATATATATATATATATATATATATATATATATATATATATATATGCTGCTATATATAACTCTTGTATATGTTGTATATCTATATGCATTTAAATGATTTCATTCACAACTATCATGTATTTGAATAATGTATATATATATAGAAATATATATATATTGTATGTATGTATATATGTTTATATATGTTTTTATATACAAGTTACTTGTTTTGGAATGGGTCAAAGGTTCCATACACTACCATCTAATGTAAGGAACTTGAATTTTTGTTTTGAGCATGCATATATATATATTTTTCTAGATTAAAAGAAAGAATTTTATTTACAAATAATTGCTTTTGGTTCCTTCAAATAACAAAGTTTTGAATAGAAAATTTAATCTACAAACCATTCATTTTTAAACACCGAAATAGTTCAAGTCAGGAAATTATGATCTCTTATATATACAATTTAGTTCAAATTCAAATCATCATGTTGTTGTGGTGTGTGAATTGAGATTCCAATTGGCTTATCAAATACATTATATTGTGCCTATTGATTTTTTCCTAAAAGTATAGTGACTTCCAAAAAGAAAGTTATTGAAATCAAATTTCTTCAAAGGAATCGAATTCCCTCAATAATTGAGCTTTGAATGAGGCTTGCCTCTAATTTTTCTAATACTTCAACTTTCTCTACTTTTTGCCTTGCTTTGGAATGAATCTTTCCCAAATTTTGCTATCCTTTTTCCCTCCCCCTTATTCATTTTAAAATGGAAACAAAATGCCTTTTTTTTTGCATGTGGCTGGGTCTTACCTACCATAGCCCACTAGTACATAAATAGCAATAAACTACTAAAAAAAAATACTAAAAACTACTTATAAATGACCACAGTTGGTCACATGACCACTAATAGTTTATTTCCATTCATATATAATGCGACCAGATTGATGAATAAACCATTTTTAGTCATTTTTTGGTTGTTTTGATTGATCGATTTGGTAGTATATTTAGTCATTGATTGTTATAATTTGGTCACTTATTTAGTCATTTTTTATTCACTAATATATTTAAGTGGTCACTTATTTAGTTGTTGATTTATTCATTGATTGTTGTAATTTGGTCCCTTATTTAGTCATTTTTATTCAACGGTAATATATTTAAGTGGTCGCTTATTTAGTTTATTTATTCATTGATTGTTGTAATTTGGTCCACTAATAAGTTATTGATTTGATGTTTGGTACTATGGTGGTGGTATGTTTAGTCATTTTTTATTTAGCAATTTTGTCCCGTCAAATATCAGTCATATTTATACAATATTCATTTATTTCTATCAATTGGTAGTATATTTAGTCAATTTAATTATTAATTAACGTTAATTAGTAGTATATTTAGTCATTTTAATTGACTGATATTTGAGGATTTAAACATAAAACACAGAAATACACATCAATTATCAATTGTACACAATAAGACAACCATTGAGAAGGAAAAATCAGTGAACTTTATTAATAAAAGAAAGGTGTTCTAGTTACAGCTTACAAATAGAGTATTACAATTGTTATTTTCGATCACAAGATTGAAAATATAAGTTACAATATTGTAGAGAAATGACTACAAGAAAGAAACTTCTCCAAAAGACTTCTACAATGATTGAAACACATGCTTGAAACCCTTCAATGTGAGCACATGCCCCTTTCATCTCTTA
>VDFB02212053.1:0-20003 GCA_007258455.2 Sequoia sempervirens
ATTGCAAATGTTCCTTGAAATATGAACTTCGTTGTAATTTTCGGTGCCAAACCACCTAAACTCAAATTTGAATGTTGTTTTGGCTCCAAACTAAAGAGGATCTCTATTTATGGGCAGGTTTCTAATTTTTGGGTAGCTTTTTGGGGACAAGCTCACATATTGCAAAAGGGTTATTCTGTAGCTTTCTGTAACTTGCATGTGTTGTAGAACTTGGGGATTTGAGATTCTCTACATGTAAGAAGCTCCATTTTCTAAACAATAAAATTATTCTCCTATTTGTGGGTTATTTTCTATGTCTTGGGTTGCGCCCTCATCAATATTGAAAAAACCCTTTGTAGAGTATTTCAAAAATAGTTTATGTTATTCTCCATAAGGAATTGTTGATTGTTTTTTGTGTCTTTACTAGCATTGTTTCATTTATGGTTTCCATGTAGTCATGATGGTTGCAAGGAAATATTTTTTATTTTTGCATTGTTTTGTTATTGTGAATTCTTCTATTTTGTGTGTTTTTTCATTAGGGTCAATTGTTGAAACTAATATTGTTTCATTTATGGTTCACATTTTATGGCAATTGTTTTGCATGGGTTTGTTATTATGAATTCCTTTGTTTTGTGGTTTTTTACACCTGGGTCACTATTGAAACCAATATTATTTCATTTATGGCTTCTTCTTTTTTGTGGCGATGGTTGCAATGCAATAAAAATGTTAATTTTATATAGTTTATATTGTTTTTCACAAGGCATTGTTGATTTTTGTTCTCTATATTTAGCTATATTGTTTCATTTTCGATAAGGTACTATTGAAAAAATAATTTTTTCATGTGTGGGGTTACTTTGTTCTTTTGCATTGGTTTTTTACTGGGAATTCTTTTGTTTTGTGGGTTTTTTCATTTAGGTCATTGTTGAAACAAATATCGTTTAATTTATGGTTCACATATATTTTATGTTGCTATCCATAAGTAATTGTTGACTATAGTTCTCTAGATTTGGCCATATTTTTTCATTTTTGATAAGGTGTTGTTAAAAAAAGAATTTTTTTAGATGTGAGGTTATTTTGTTTTTCTTTTTGATGGGTTTGTTACTATGATTTTTGTTGTCATCTGCGATGTTGTTGAAACAAATATTGTTCTCTAGCAATTTATGTTATTTTCCATAGGGCATTATTGATTGTTATTATGTGGCCCTTTACCAATATTATTTCATTTATGGTTTATGTGTAGTCACAATGGTTGTAGGGAAATAGCTATATTTTTTCATTTATGGTTTTCATATAATGGTGATGGTTGGAAGACAATAAAATAGTTTATGCTATTTTTAACAAGGCACTATTGGGAAATAAATTTGTCCATGTGTGAGGTTTTTTTTTTTTTTTACATGGGTTTGTTATTGTGAATTCTTTTGTTTTATGGGTTTTTTCATTTGGGTCAGTATTGAAACCAATATTGTTTCATTTATGGCATCCATTTTGTGGGAATGGGGTATGTGTAGGATCATCATAGAAAAAAATATGCTCTTAAGTGGCAAAAATTCAAAAGTTAGAGTTGTGACAATCAACTGGATGTAAAATTTGAATAAGTTATTCATATCATTTAAAAAAATATGTGGAGAAGAGAATCTATATAAAAAATTGAATGAAGTTTCCAAAATACACCTTATTTAAAAAAAAAGAAAAGCTATTCAAATGGTGTGAGATTTTGAAAATTCTCTCAATGCAAGAGGCAATTTAAATTTTAGGGAAAAAAATAAGAAGCACGCGTCTGGCTTGACAACCCTAACCATAATAAAATGATAACATTTTTTATAAAATGATATAATTAGGTGACACATGTCTCATGATGCATTTTTTTGTAATTTTTTTCCAAGTAAATAATTAATTATGAATTTTTTATTACAAACTTTTAAAAAATATAAAAACTCATATGTCTAACCACCTTAACTTGGTCAAAACTTCATGAAATTCAATTTTTATTTTTTTTAATCCTATAGTATGTGAAGTATATAATGTCACGTGATGTTTCAAATTGAAAAAATATGTGGTACCATTTGAAAGCTATAGAAGTTTTTCAATCAACCCTTCAAATAGAAATTTAGTCATAATTCAAATAGAAAATGAATAATAATTATTTATTAAATTCAAAGCAAAGCATAACTTATATTGGTGGAAAGTTGTGAATCTCCTTTAAAAAACCTTTTCATTTCACTAATTTTGTAAAAAAAGTCATTAGCCACACCCTACACATACCCATCATATCGCCACTTTTTGGCCCAACATGATCCTACACATACTCGATGGTTGCAACACAATAAAATAGTTAATGCTATACAGTTTATGTGTTTTCCATAAGACATTGTTAATTGTTGTTCTCTAGCTTTGGTTATATTTTTTCATTTTCAATATGCAATAAAATAGTAAATTTTATAGAGTTTATGTTGTTATCCAAAAGGAATTATTGATTGTTGTTCTCTAGATTTGGCTATATTGTTTCATTTTTTATAAGGTACTATTAAAAAAAAAGGTTATTGTCAAAACCAATATTTTTTCAGTTATAGCCTTCGTTTTGTGGTGATGGTTGCACCACAATAAAATATTTAATGTTATATAGTTTATGTTGTTTTCCATAAGGCATTGTTGACTTTCGTTTTCTAGCTTTGGTTATATTGTTTCATTTTTTATATGAAATACAGTAGTAAATGTTATAGAGTTTATGTTGTTATCCATAAGGGATTGTCGACTATTGTTCTCTAGCTTTGGCTATATTGTCTCATTTTCAATAAGGTACTATTTAAAAAATTAATTTGTTCAGGTGTGGGGCTTTTTTTTCCATTGGTTTGTTACTGTGAATTTTTTTGTCATCTATAACACTATTGAAACCAATATTGTTTCATCTATGGTTTCTATGTGGTGCTAATGGTTGCAAGGAAATTAAATAGTTTATGTTATCAGGTTTTTTTCTTCCTTGCATGTCTTTATTGTTGTGAATTCTTTTGTTTTGTGGTTTTGTCTATGTAATCCAATATTTAAAAAAGTTATTGGCTTTAGGGTTCTATTTTTTTGGATATAGATTTCTTAGCATGAAATGCCATGTCTAGATTTAAGCATCATCTGACATGTTGTACATAATTTTTTATGATAAAATTTTCCCATTACAGTTCTAATTGTACTACATGAAAATTTAACATTTGAATGCACCGTACCTTTGAATTTAATTAAATGTATTAAATGAGACACATCTATGAACTTCAAGATACAATAGTATGGTTATGCATCAATAAAATAACAAAATAATTCACCATAACTTCATCACAATGAATAACCAACCAATAAAAAAATAGATTTGATGTCATTTCTAACTCCGTCAAAGTAAAAATTTTAAAATGATCATCAGTACCTTCACTAATTATTGGTATATAAACAAAAATCTTCTTTCCATAGTCATCAAGAAAAATTATTTCTTAGTTTTCAATACAACATTGTCTAATTTTCTTCTTTTACTTTTTTTGATATAGATGTACATATAGATATGCACAACCACTTGAACAAAATCCCACACACCATAAAATCATTATTTTATAAAGAGAAACACTCATATATGGGATGTGAGAATATAAAATATAGAGAACCCATGCTTTATTGAGTATGATTTTTTTTTTCCTATATAAATAATGTTTCCTCTAATATATAATTCCCATTTACATGAATTCCACTCATGGTTCCTATGATACTTAATTAGCATAACAAGGTACTAAGAGTCAAAAATTTAATTATGGAATTTGAGAATAAAGACTATAAGGTTCAATCAAGATGATATTATTAGTTTTACTTATAATAATATTTTCACAATTAAATTATTGCATAATAGAATGACCCATGGGTACATACCTATTTCTCTTCTTGATTGATATGTTTCATTCTACTTTTCCAAACATTGCATTGAAAACTTGTGTGTAACGCCCCGTCGTGCGAACCCCAAAGGACAATTAAACAATAAACACAGCACAATTTTTTTTTTTTTTAAAAGTAAACATAACCTACATGTAATACACATTAAATCATAACATGAATTTCATTTAAGTAGATTCATTAGCACATACATCCCTTGGGGTACACCAGGAGTCATTACGAGACTGAGATCCACACAATGACAATAATAAGAACCAAAGATATAAACATTAACAAAGTAAATATTAACAAATATAACACATACAAGATAAAGCATTGAAAAGAAACCATCTAAGTACACAAATACAACATATGCATAATTAACTTAACACATTGAATTACAATTTCCATGGCCAATAACCGCACCGAGTTAACATTACATTGCAGTACAATCCTCAAGAGGTATAATGATACAAAAGTGTTTCCAAACATAAATGGAAACCATACACAAGATAACATGATACAAATAAATAGATGAAAACTGGCTCCAAGATAGATACAACTCTGGAGTCGCTGCAACCGCACCAATCCGCACCTCTCGATCCTCGACTGGGGACCCAATGGGGTGCTTAGCACGTTCCACCTGACCATGTGAGTCCGAAGACCCACCCCCCGTGCTAGGAGCTGACAAGAAGAGTCCTCAACCAAGAACATCCAAACACGGAAACCACAAGACTCCACAACATACAAAAGTATCATAAAACTCAAGGATTACAAAGACATAATCAACAACAACCAAGAGTCATTAAAATAACTTAAAATCATACATCTCATCACATACATCAAAGCAATGACCAGTAACAAGTAACCAAAGGATGATCATGAAACACTTCCAAATCAACTAAACATAATACAATTCCAAATTGCAATTAAACAACACAATAACATCATATCACATTATCATAAGATACAAGATTGTAAATCAAATATAAATGAGATCATACAAGACCACAAAACATACTAAAGATGTATTAAAATAATAATCATAATTCAATTTAAATCAATTTAAACAAATAATCTAAACTAACTCCTATACAAAATAATGCCCGCCATATGCAAACTTCCCCAAAGTTAGAAAAGAATATACAAGCATTTAAGGCACAATTTTTTTTTTTTTAAAAGAAATAATATGCAACAACATACATCACATGAAATGAACAATATAAGTACAACATATAACAATGTTCCTTGGGGCCACATAGTTGCATCACTTTTCATAACTCTATCTTACATTACATGAGGGATAGACATACACCAAATCAAATGACCCGAACATGGATCATACATTAACAATACGAAGATACATTGCTTCAAGGTTAACATTAATACAATATTGTTCCCCAACATCTATGGGAAGAGTATAATAACATGGAAAGATAAATCTGAAATTGAAGGAATACAAGCTATAAGCTAGATCGAACTCTAACATAACTTAGAATTCACTGCAACAGGTACATCTTTGTGCATCTCGACCTTCAGATGGGGACCCAATGGGGTGCGTAGCACGTTCCACCCAACCACCCCCGTGCTTGGAGTAAACAAGAAAGATCCTCACCCAAGAAGTCAAAAGAACCAAAGATAAACAAGACTCCACAAAAGAGATAACAAATCACCAGATATTAACCCATAACATTGCCAACACATAACCACAACAAGAGTAATGAAATGACCAACAAGAATCAATCACCAATATTATAGATCAACACTAAACAACTATAAGAGGTGCCGACAACAATAGAATCCAAGAACTCTCCAATTGAGATTGCAAAATCAACCAACAATAAATATCCAAGGTACCTTTCATCCACATCAATAAACAACAACAATAATAAATAGCTCCAGAGGCAACAAGAACAAGAGAGACAAAGGTCATAGTGGGAGAGTGTCATCGCATGGCCTTATATGAATTCACCAGACTACCTATCACAAGGTGCCACCTCCATCTATTCATGGATTATCCAGACAACCTAGCTCAAGGAGCCGCCTCCATCTATGGTTATCTAGACATCCTATTTCAAGGTGCCGCCCCATAGGGTTACTCATGCGGAGCCACTTACCTTTCAAAGAGACATGGTAGTGACCTTACCAACCAGGTCTTCCCACCCGTCCTTAGCCTTTGAAAGCGCTAACGACATGGGTGAGGTGCATGTTTTTATCTTGTTATGTGTTAACTAACCCAACCCACTAGATACATTAATTAGGTTATCACTTACTTAAGGAAACTCTTTCAAGGGTGACCACTTGTACTCTGGCCCCAAGAAGAGCCACTCTCCCCTACGGTTACCCTAACATCAAAGAAACCAACAAAATTCTACCAGATTATAGTGATGAGAAGAGGATTTCAGCCTCACTAAATAAAATTTCATGCACACACATTTGAGTAAATAATGGACCAAATCAAGCCAAGGCCTCAAACTATAACAAAGTCTGACATATAAGACAGCTGGTCAAATAAAAATCATCACTCGGGCCAAGCAAGATAAATCAACTCATGCAATCAAGCACAACTTCTGTAAATAAAAGTCATCACTCCTACTAGCACAATTACAAAGTTCAGTCCCACTCTTGAGAACAACACATTACAATTAACATCGCGACATGTGACTACACTTATTAACAATCCTACTATGACATAATTAAGAATGAAGTCTCTATTCAAAATACTATGTTTCATTTGTTTAAGTTCAATAAACTACCAAAATAAAATCAAATAAAGATATTAATTACTCCAATTTTTCCCTATTACTAACATAACTATTCCACTTGTAACTAATTATATTAAGAATAAACCAATCTGTCAATATTCACACAACTTATAACAAATAAGATAAAGCAATTTCCTCTCAACAATATATGGTAACCAAATTTGTCTAAGTGAATATTCACAATCACAACTTTGCTAAACTAAACGTAAATAATAATGACAAAATTTCAACTCAAACCAAAGGACAATATGTACAATGAATTTAATATATACCTTCCGATGAAGAAGACACTTCCAACTTAAAATTTCTTAACTAAATAACATTTTCCTACACAACTAACTAATAACGAATAGTTACAATGGGGTTAGCATTTACTAATACCAAATTCCCATATACTATTCAATATATAATTGTTTTTATAGAAAGAAATTTTAATACAACAAATATATATTACGATTACATGTGTGTATATATATATACAATACAGTTAAAAGAATAAAGTTCCAATTCAAAATTCTTTAATTACTAATATTTTCTTCCCACTATCTAAACACAAGCAAATCTGTTATTTTGTTTATGTTTCCTCTATTCATAGGTATTTTCACTTAAATATACGCCTATTTACTTAATTTAGCTTCTAAATATTGAAAGCAATCACATTAAAAGAAATTCCAAATTTTAGAATACTTCATTTAACTAACATTTTATTTCAACCACCTTCCACTTAAAATAGCATTCTTACAATTTGTATAATAATAATATACCTAAAATGCAAAACTTGGTAATCTGGTTTCTACTACGCCCAATATGTAAATATAAATGAAATCCTGAAATCGCCACCCATTGAAGCTTGACAAGCAATACACAATACTTGATGACTGAAAGCGAACTAAGGGAAGGACAAGCTATGAATGTTTTAGTTATCATATAACAACACCATAGCGAATTCTGGACATTATACATCACAGCAGTAGTAACATAGGCAAGACACACACTTTATTTCACAGAAAACTTCAAGTACTGAGGTCACAGGGACAACAATATACCAGAGGCCAAAAAGGGCGGACCAAAATACGCGACAGGAGAAGGGGAATGGCGATGTATACTTCACCACTGGTATCCCGTATGGCTAAACATACAGTTGATTATTTGGGCGCGTATGCTGGTGTGTGTAAAATGTGTGGACTTTCAGTTAAGAACCAATCAATACCAGGTTTATCAACTCAAAGTACAAAAGCATGGGTCGATACTACAGCGGATAGTAAGAGAAGCATTGATAAAACAAAAGATAGATCCGAATAAGGCTTACTAAAGAGTTCATAGGAAATCCATAAGTAATGAACAGTACACAAAAATATCGAATTCTCAAGGAGATTACAACGATTGTCGTGCAGAACCGAGGATGGCCAACCTATGGTAGAACATTGGATGAGGAGATAAATACCAATTAGCAAAGAGAGCTTGATACAACCAAATCGAATGCCCACAAGGAAGAACCATAGACAGAGGAAGAGAAAGAGGGCACATTTTAACAAGGGAATCTAACGCCACACTCTTCTATTTTAACCACTATAAGATCTATGTAAGACGCACGAAGCCTAAACAAAGCTCGGCAGAACTAAAGCCACATGGGGAAGGGAAGGCAGTCCCATTTCTGAAGCAAGGACTAAAACAATCAAAGGAAATGAACCTCCCACTAATACAAGACATCGCCCATATTATTGGAGTAGGACAATAATTCTATATGAGTATTGACCATTCCAGACCAGCGGCTGTAAGCAGAAGTAAATATGCATGAAAACAATGAACACACATGAGTAAATATTTGTCTAGATTCAATGATCCAATACCAAGCTAGAATATTCAATCGGATCTGTCTAATCAAAGCTCAGAATAGCATAAGGTTGGAGGTACCTAACGCCAGAAATAACCCATTGAGTATGCCTTTCAAGCGGCCAAGAAAGCATGCAATGTTAAGATGCAATAGGTTAACAGCTTCCATCAAATCTCTCAGAAAAAGAAAAAGACAGGGAAGCAACACCAACAAAATCGAGGGAGAAAGAACAGCGATCTCACATAAGTAAGGCAGACTTCAAACCAAAAGTTTCTTTTAATAGTGAAGGAAGCCCTTATACCATAAGTGAAAGCATAACCACTAAGAGCAAACAATGAAACTCTTAAATTCAAAATCTACAAACTAACAGACGAAGGAAAAAAAAATATTTGTTTACATTATTCAAAAAACCAAAACTATAGAATTACCACCAAACCAACCTAGAACCTTCCACCTCATAGACTGAGAAGACGGGGTTGGAACCAGCTTCTCACAGCCGCCAGATCCTTTTCAGAAAAAACTTGATTCCCTCGTTGGTTGAAACCAGAGTCCAGCATTCAGATCCCCACAAAAAAAATATCGCTCTCCTAATTACTTCCAAAAACTAGAATTATTTTTCCCTTCTCCCATTTCAAAATAAAAATGCCCAGGAAAAAGGAAACCGTCCCCTTTCTGAAAAATCTCCTTTAAAACTCAGAAACTCCAATAAAGCGGTAATTTACTTTTCAACCATTAGCTCGAATTTCTGCATGCACTCGCATGCCAAAACTTTCTATCCTTTTTCATTGCTTTTACCAAATCATTTGAAATCTTATTTTTAAGCTTTAAAACTCAATTGAAAATCTTATTTCTTTTACCTAATTTAAAATCATCTTTCATTCCATTTTTATCCAGTTGATAAGATCACTTATCTTTATTTGATTTCTTTATCGTATTTAAATTGTTATCTTTTCCTAGAAATAAATTATCAACTATAACTAAATATTGATATAGTTACAATAACAATTAATTTATTTTAAACAACCTTGAAAATTTAATTTTAATTTAATTAATTATCTTCGAACAACCAATAAATTATTAATTATTACTGGATACCATTAAAACAATATTTTCTTTATTTTTATTTTTTAAAATTTTTAAAACAAATTAATTACTTTATTTAATAATAAACTATTTACTTAATATTTCAAAAGAAGCTAATTTATTTAATTATCATTATAATCTTCAATTTTATTCAATCAATGCTAATATAATTAATTGGGTAAATAACGCTATCAAAACATTACGTTTATCGCCTGAACCATTAACACACCAATCGACGATAACATAAATAGACACTTACCTAATTATCCAGACGGACTACCATGGAGGGGCACTACATCCTCCCCCCTAGACTTCGACTTACTCCTGGAAGTCGTACGGTGAAACAAAATGTGTGCAAACAAAATCACAACAACACAATAACAACTATATCCACAAGTAAATGTCATCAACTAATCAATTGAAATTCAATGACTCAATAAGAAAAGAAATGATACCAAAAATGATGACAGGGTTGTAAATAAACCACATTGTTAACCACAAGGACGGGTGATGAACAAGGGTGAGGAAATTTCTTGTTAACTCCAATTTTCCACATCATACCCATTGCGTGTTGATGATGCTTGCCCTGTCCTGACAATGTAGGTGGAATCGAGGCTTAATCCCTGCAATCCTGCATAAAAGAAAACATTGTGCACAATATATATATCGCAAACACACCGTGAGAGGAAATTGCAATGTAGTAGGGCACTCGCAAGCGAGTGATACTACATTGTCCCTCTCACTAGACCACACACAATAATAAAAACAATTCTTATAATTTGTAACAATTTGCTATATATCAGTTAGAAGAATATTCACCTAATGATCCTAGCCATGGATTCATTTCATATGTTGTATCAAACAGACTACTACTTGACATTATAAATATCTATCTCTATAAATCCCAATTTCATTACTTATCACTGAATTTCCAAAGCCAATTACCTAAAAATTCACAAACTACAATAGAACATAACACATTAGTATCAATAATTCAAACTTCATTTTAACCTCAAAATACTGCACTTCCATATACACATAGCATAATCATCCACATGAATACACATTTTTGCTAAATCTCATCATTTTCATACAAAGCACTCCACTTTATCCATTATTCAACACCAGATCTTACAACATTTTCAGCAAGAGACCACAAGAAATACAATTCATTCCTCCATAAACACAACAACAAAACAAAGTATCACAATTATTCCAGTCACATACATTGACAACCAATCAAAAACTTAGAGGGTGCACAAGCACTAACAAAGTCTTAAGGTATCAAAACATATAAAAAGTATTAATGTAAAGATAACCACACGAGAGCACTACATCTCGGTCTCCTGTACCACAGGGTTTCCATCGACTCCCAAGTCATCTACCTAACCACTACCAACCATTTCCACATTTATGCCCTGAAGTTCCACCTGGTGAATATCCTCTACTGAAGTCACAATGTGGGGCCTATCTGCATCACCCCCTGTTGACTTTGTGGCTGCTAACCTCTGGCTGAAACTAGGTGTATTCCTATGTGGACATTGTCTAGCCAGGTGGCCTTGTTGGTCGCAAGAGTAACATCCTACACTACTACCATTTCCTCTACCTTGAGGAATTGCCCTGAGCTGTTGCAATCTACCTCTACTAGATGTAGTTCATATACCCCAAGCTGACTGGTCAAGATGATAAAGTCTGGCTTGCAACCAATTTCGGATTCTCCTATATGAAGGACGACCACCAGTCTGGACACCAAACATCACAATCCCATCCTCCAAACTGCCTCTAAAACTAGGGAAGGTAGGAGAACGTTCCCTCACAAGGTCCATCATAAGTCCCACTATCACAGAAATATTCCTTCGCCTAAGGAGCTCTTCCATTGCCCTAACCATCTGTTGATTTCTTTCTTGTCTAGGGCCAAGTCGGATAATGATCTCTTCAAGCAAAGAATAAATCTGGGGGCCCAATGTTCCTCATGATCATTCTCGTGGGAACTCAAGGAAGGAGTGTTCTGACGAATAGCTCCATGACCACCTTGTTGACCTATACCCTAACCCCAAGCTCGGCCACGTCCTCTAGGAATTCTACACACACCACCAAGGAAAAAGGGTCACAAAGATGAACAAGGTGATTGAAAGAAAACCAACATAAAATACCAACTTAATCACGAACTCATCATATTCACACCCAAACTTGCATCACAAATCTTGAAAGTCTAAATGCAAGATCAACATAATGGGCTCATAGTGCACAGTGTATGAACCTAGGCTCTGATACCATGTTGTAATGCCCCTCCATGCAACCCCAAAGGAAACAACATGCAAGCATTTAAGGCACAATTTTTTTTTCTTAAAAGAAATAATATGCAACAACATACATCACATGAAATGAACAATACAAGTACAACAGATAACAAAGTTCCTTGGGGTCACATAGTTGCATCACTTTTCATAACATCATCTTACATTACATGAGGGATAAACATACACCCAAATCAAATGACTCGAACATGGATCATGCATTAACAATATGAAGATACATTGCTTCAAGGTTAACATCAATACAATATTGTTTCGCAACATCTATGGGAAGAATATAATAACATGGAAAGATAAATCTGAAACTGAAGGAATACAAAGCTATAAGTTGGATCAAACTCTGACATAACTTAGAATTCACTGCAACAGGTACAACTTTGTGCATCTCGACCTTCGGATGCGGACCCAATGGGGTGCGTAGCACGTTCCACCCGACCACCCTCGTGCTTGGAGTAAACAAGAAAGATCCTCACCCAAGAAGTCAAAGAACCAAAGATAAACAAGACTCCACAAAAGAGATAACAAATCGCAAGATATTAACCCATAACATTGCCAACACATAACCACAACAAGAGTAATAAAATGTCCAACAAGAATCAATCACAAATATTATAGATCAACACTAAATAACCATAAGAGGTGTCGACAACAATAGAATCCAAGAACTCTCCAAAAGAGATTGCAAAATCAACCAACAATAAATATACAAGGTACCTTTCATCCACATCAATAAACAACAATGATAATAAACAACTATAAGAGACAGCTCCAGAGGCAATAGAACAAGAGACACAAAGGGCATAGTGGGAGAGTGTCATCACATGGCCTTATATGAATTCGCCAGACTACCTATCGCAAGGTGTCACCTCCATCTATACATGGATTATCCAGACAACCTAGCTCAAGGAGCCGCCTCCATCTATGGTTGTCCAGACATCCTATTTCAAGGTGCCGCCCCATAGGGTTACTCATGCGGAGCCACTTACCTTTCATAGAGACAAGGTAGTGACCTTACCAACCAGGTCTTCCCACCCATCCTTAGCCTTTGAGAGCGCTAACGGTAGGGGTGAGGTGCATGTTTTTATCTTGTTATGTGTTAACTAACCCAACCCACTAGATACATTAATTAGGTTATCACTAATTTATGGAAACTCTTTCAAGGGTGACCACTTGTACTCTAGCCCCAAGAAGAGCCAATCTCCCCTATGGTTACTCTAAAATCACAGAAACCAATGGGTGTACCTCAATCCTCAAGACATAAATAAATTCATTATAAAACATAACACATGAGGCATGGCCATCTCGTGATTCTCCAAGGATCAAAACCCGTATGCCAGGAGGTACCACCCACACAAAATCCATGAGGTATAAAGATAGACAAGAAAGGTGCAACAACAACAAACGTGCACCCACACACCATTTTCCCTAGCCCCTGGAGGTACATCAATATCTAACAAAGAACCAAAATAACTCGAAATGTCCAAATCAAGTCATACTTCAAACTATACAAAAGCTCAACCTTACTAAACATAAAACATATCAAATACAAATTTCCATCATTCAAAGTCAAGTTAAGTCAATTCATGAAATCGAAACAACTTAAACAAATTAAGGTCATCTCTCCTACTAGCACAATAACAAAGTTTAGACCCACTTGTAAACAACACATTATAATCAACATCACAACATATGTCTACACTTAACAACCATCCTACTAAAACATAATTAAGAATTACGGTCTCGATGCAAATACTATGTCTTATTTATTTAAGTTTATTAAATTACAAAATAAAATCAAATAAAGATATTGATTACTCCAAATTTTCCCTATTTCTAATTATAACTATTCTTGTAACTAATTAAATTAATAATAAACCAATCCATTAACACAACTTATCAACAGACATGATAAAGTAATTTCCCCTTGACAATATATGGTAACCAATTTTATTTTATTTATTTATTTTTATGGGAATTAACAATAACAACTAAGTTAAACTAAGCCTAAATGGTAATGACAAAGTTTCAACTCAATCCATAAGACAATATGCACAATGAATTTAATAAAATAGGACTACGACGGAGGGGCACTACAAAAATCCCACACGCTGAACTACCTAACTTACTATGCTTCACAGTGAATACTAACTTTGGTTGAAACAAGAGAGATTCAGAGAGGAAACAACTTTCAATCAGAATTGAGTTTGAGATAATCGAATAGAGAGGAAATAATACAACTCACCGTCCCTATGAGGATAAGATTTTTAATGTGGCCAACATAAAAACAACACTTATCGTTTGATAGCTAGCAAATGAAAATACACCCCAAGGGGCGATGCAGACCAAATTGCCAAGGGCCAAACTCTTACTATATGCAACGACCAAGACATCATGACATCAAATTCCTAGCAAAGATTAAAAGAGGCATGGGTCAGCATAAGTTTCCATTGGCAGACTATTAAGGAGATTTTGGAAAGATTAACACACATTGTCATGAAATTGAGATTGGTCCATACTTACTAACGAAGAATGATTTATAAACTATATCGAATATAACAAAAGCACAAAACGATATGCTGAAAGGGCTCTATCAATTTTTATGAAATAAGAGCATTAAGAAATCTGAACTCCACTAAATGTTCTAATAAAATTTCATGTTGGTTTAGCGGTTGAGGGATGCGTAGCTCCACACATCAGTAACCTTAATTGCATTACATTTTTAGTCCCATATCAGATGCGCGTGGCTAACCATTATACTCGCTCTAGTTCCAAAAGGACACCCTAAAATTTAAAGCTAAGGCGCCAACTAAAACAGTGGTATCTATAAGTCATATCTGAGTATCGGTCTTATGTTTCCTCTCTACTCGTCAATTCAGAAGTTTCCAAGTGCAAGGGACACCAAGAAAAAGACATAAATATAGAGTATTTGAAGTATTCCAAATGTAATCATGTTTAAAAATTGATGCTAAGTCAAATTTTATTCTTAAGGTGTATATGTCATAAAACAGGGTATCAACTGATAACAAAAAAAAATAGAAACTAAAGAACACATAGCAGTCAGAGGGCCAAGCAAATTTTGCAGCAAGGAAAAACTATGCAGCGCTGAAAAAAAGAAGACTTGGCGAATGGAGACAGCAGGGTATTTCCAGATTCAAAACTTTTACTTACTGTTGCGGAAGGAAAGAAACAGAAACATTTATCTGCCACCATAATGAAAGGTTAACATTCGCACACAGGAAACCTATGCAGCGCTGGAGAAAATGGCCTGGCGAATGGAGACAGCAAGTTATTTCTAGATTCAAGACATTGATTACAAAGTCCTAACAGCAGCCACTACACAACAGTTCAATTGGCAATTATATTGGCTAACAAGTTGGAGTTTACACACCATGGCCAAGCAAAGAAAATCTGAGTGAAAGAAATCCACTAAAAGAAGATAGAAATTTCCAATAGGGACACCACCATGGTGAACGGCTGTTGCAAGGAGACAAAGGCAGTTTGAATTAAAGGAGATTATGTAAACAGAGCGCAAGAAGTATAGGAGACAAAGCGAATCCAAAGAATGGAGGCATACAAGTACACAGAATAAGAAAACATGGACAAGGCACACAAATTGCAGCCATATGATTACCCAGCAAATTGACATACCATTGCCTAAAAAAAAAATTCCAATTCTAACGCACCCGGACAATGCAAGCGCATGGCTTTGGAAACCTATGGTAAATTCTTGAAGACAAACTCGCACTCTACAGCAATAACGAAGCAACAAGCTTTATTCTATAAGCGCTGACACTGGAAGAATAAGCCAAAAACAGCTAATAGAGGTTTACACCAAGCTTTACAATAATTTTATTAGGCCAACCGATCTAAAGCTGGGAGGAATGACTCAAATTCCAAAAGATGAGCTAACAAAATCAAAATGAATGGAACCTTTATGATATCGGATGACTTGCATTAAGAACAAATGGTGAGCTACCAGAAATTGAATGGTATGAAAGAAAACAAAAAAAAGAACAACTTTGGTAACAAAACATATTTTATATATATATCCACACGTATGTTCCAACCATTTCCATTGATTTCCAATTACAGGATATAGGGATATGAACATCGAAAATCCAACATCAGGGTTAGAATATTTACAACTTACAGTATTTACAGAGCAGCGAACTCCTCCACATTCGCATGCTAGGCCCTCAAATTTTCGTCGTCCAGAACCCACCTCCTTTTCTTTTCCCTTGAACCAAAGAAAAAAACCTCCTCTTTCTGAGGCAAAAATCCCCTTTAAAAACTCCAAAAAAAATTCTAATAAAATAGTAATTTATTTTCAACCATTAGCTCAAAATTTTGCATGCACTCGCATGCCAAATCTTTCTATCCTTTTTTCATTACTTTAACAAATCGTTTGAAATCTTATCTTTAAGCTTTAAAAACTCAATTGAAAATCTTATTTCTTTTACCTCATTTAAAAATCATCTTTCATTCCATTTTTATTCAGTTGATAAGATCACTTATCTTTATTTGATTTCTTTATCATATTTAAATTGTTATCTTTTCCTAGAAATAAATTATCAACTATAACTAAATATTGATATAGTTACAATAACAATTAATTTATTTTAAACAACCTTGAAAATTTAATTTTAATTTAATTAATTATCTTCGAACAACCAATAAATTATTAGTTATTATTGGATACCATTAAAACAATATTTTCTTTATTTTTTATTTTTTATTTATTTTTAAACAAATTAATTACTTTATTCAATAATAAACTATTTACTTAATATTTCAAAAGAAACTAATTTATTTAATTATCATTATAATCTTCAATTTTATTCAATCAATGCTAATATAATTAATTGGGTAAATAACGCTATCAAAACATTACGTTTATCGCCTGAACCATTAACACACCAATCGACGATAACATAAATAGACACTTACCCAATTATCTAGATGGACTACCATGGAGGGGTACTACATCCTCCCCCCCTAGACTTCGACTTACTCCTGGAAGTCGTACGGTGAAGCAAAATGTGTGCAAACAAAATCACAACAAAGCAATAACAACAACCATATCAACACGTAAATGTCATCAACTAACCAATTGAAATTCATTGACTCAAAAAGAAAAGAAACAATACCAAAATGATGACAGGGTTGCAAATAAACCACATTTTTAACCACAAGGATGGGTGACGAACAAGGGTGAGGAACTTTCTTGTCAACTCCAATTTTCCACGTCATACCCATTGGGTGTTTATGATGCTCGCCCTGTCCTGACAATGGAGGTGGAATCGAGGCTTAATCCTTGCAATCCTGCATAAAAGAAAATGTTGTGCACAATATATATATATATATCGCAAACACACCGTGAGAGGAAATTGCAATGTAGTAGGGAACTCGCACGCGAGTGATACTACACTGTCCCTCTCACCAGACCACACACAATAATCAAAACAATTCTAATAATTTGTAACAATTTGCTATATACATCAATTAGAAGAACATTCACATAATGATCCTAACCATGGATTCATTTCATATGTTGTATCAAACAGACTACTACTTGACATTATAAATATCTATCTCTATAAATCCCAATTTCATTACTTTATCACTAAATTTCCAAAGTCAATTACCTAAGAATTCACAAACTACAATAGAACATAACACCTTAGTATCAATAATTCAAACTTCATTTTAACCTCAAAATACTGCACTTTCATATACACGGCATAATTATCCATACGAATGCACATTTTTGTTAAATCACATCATTTTCACACAAGCACTCCACTTTATCCATTATTCAACACCAAATATTACAACATTTTTAGCAAGAGACCACAAGAAATACAATTCATTCCTCCATAAACACAACAACAAAACAAAGCATCACAATTATCCCAGTCACATACATTGACAACCAATCAAAACTAGAGGGTGCACAAGTACTAACAAGGTCTTAAGGCATGTAATACATATAAAAAGTATTAATGTAAAGATAACCACATGAGAGCACTACATCTCGGTCTCCAGTACCACTGGGTTTCCATCGACTCCCAAGTCATCTACCTGACCACTACCAACCATTTCCACATTTATGCCCTGAAGTTCCACCTGGTGAATATCCTCTACTAAAGTCACAATGTGGGACCTATCTGCATCACCCCCTATTGACTCTATGGCTGCTGACCTCTGGCTGAAACTAGGTGTATTCCTATGTGAACATTGTCTAGCCAGGTGGCCTTGTTGGCCGCAAGAGTAACATCCTACATTACTACCATTTCCTCTACCTTGAGGAAGTGCCCTGAGCTATTGCAATCTACCTCTACTAGATGCAGTTCGTATACCCCGAGCTGACTGGTCAAGATGATAAAGTCTGGCTCGCAACCAATTTTGGATTCTCCTATATGAAGGACGACCACCAGTCTGGACACCAAACATCACAATCCCATCCTCCAAACTGCCTCTAAAACTAGGGAAGGTAGGAGAACGTTCCCTCACAAGGTCCATCATAAGTCCCACTATCACAGAAATATTCCTTCGCCTAAGGAGCTCTTCCGTTGCCCTAACCATCTGTTGATTTCTTTCCTGTCTAGGGCCAAGTCGGATAATGATCTCTTCAAGCAATGAATGAATCTGAGGGCCCAAGTGTTCCTCACGATCATTCTCATGGGAACTCAAAGAAGGAGTGTTTTGACGAATAGCTCCATGACCACCTTGATGACCTATACCCTGACCCCAAGCTCGGCCACGTCCTCTAGGCATTCTACACACACCACCAAGGAAAAAGGGTCACAAAGATGAACAAGGTGATAGAAAGAAAACTAGCATAAGATACCAACTTAATCACAAACTACTCAAATTCACACACAAACTCCCATCACAAAACTCAAAAGTCTAAATGCAAGGTTAACATAATGGGCTCATAGGGTCCAATGTATGAACCTAGGCTCTGATACCATGTTGTAATGCCCCACCATGCAACCCCAAAGGAAACTAACATACAAGCATTTAAGGCACAATTTTTTTTTTTTAAAGAAATAATATGCAACAGCATACATCACATGAAATGAACAATATAAGTACAACATATAACAAAGTTCCTTGGGGTCACATAGTTGCATCACTTTTCATAACACCATCTTACATTACATGAGGGATAGACATACACCCACTCAAATGACCCGAACATGGATCATGCAATAACAATACGAAGATACATTGCTTCAAGGTTTACATCAATACAATATTGTTTCCCAACATCTATGGGAAGAATATAATAACATGGAAAGATAAATCTGAAATTGAAGGAATACAAAGCTATAAGCTGGATCGAACTCTGACATAACTTAGAATTCACTGCAACAGGTACATCTTTGCGCATCTCGACCTTCGGATGGGGACCCAATGGGGTGCGTAGCACGTTCCACCCGACCACCCCCGTGCTTGGAGTAAACAAGAAAGATCCTCACCCAAGAAGTCAAAAGAACCAAAGATAAACAAGACTCCACAAAAGAGATAACAAATCACAAGATATTAACCCACAACATTGCCAACACATAACCAGAACAAGAGTAATGAAATGTCCAACAAGAATCAATCGCCAATATTAGAGATCAACACTAAATAACCATAAGAGGTGCCGAAACAATAGAATCCAAAACTCTCCAAATGAGATTGCAAAACCATCCAACAATCAATACCCAAGGGCACCTTTCATCCACATCAATAAACATCAACAATACTAAACAACTATAAGAGACAACTCCATAGGCAACAGAACAAGAGATACAAAGGGCATAGTGGGAGAGTGTCATCGCATGGCCTTACATGAATTCGCCAGACTACCTATCACAAGGTGTCGCCTCCATCTATACATGGATTATCCAGACAACCTAGCTCAAGGAGCCGCCTCCATCTATGGTTAACCAGACATCCTGTTTCAAGGTGTCGCCCCATAGGGTGACTCATGTGGAGCCATCTACCTTTCATGAAGACAAGGTAGTGACCTTACCAACCAGGTCTTCCCACCCATTCCCAGCCTTTGGGAGCGCTAACAATAGGGGTGAGGTGTATATTTTTATCTTGTTATGTGATAACTAACCCAACCCACTA